>JAOTQE010006403.1:0-11210 GCA_025631205.1 Nesometra sesokonis
TGTATTTCTTCAAGATAAGCAAGTTATTTTCAAAATCTAATTTTTGTCATTTTTCAAGTGACAATACATCTTTAATAGAACAATCAATTGAGACATAAATGGCAAAATTTCACAATATTTGGACACTGATATAATAAATGAAAATACTTTCCAAAGTAGGCATTAAACAAAAAAGTTGGTGAACTTAAACTCATGTTACATATACTAAAGAAAAGGACAATTACGGATTTTGAAAGGATTGTATATGAAAATCGTATCAAACGACACTCATTAAAAATTAACTGTTTTGATAGGAATTTAACTGATCTTTCCATTTATGTTAGCTATATTTGTAATGTAAGTTTTCCTATTTTTAACACTGTAATTCGAGTAGTAGTTTTGATTTGGGGCTCACTTTTCAATACGTTTTCCTTTATTACCTTTTTTCCAAATGCTGTGAAATGTTGTTACTTAGGTAACACCTAATTGTTCTATAGAATACACAATACATTATTTTTTAATAATGATTTTGTTCATAGTTCGCATTCTACATTACTGCATTTATTTGATATGAACACTTAATACATTAATGTTTTTATATTGAATTATTATCATTTATATTTGTACTTAAAGATACACACCAATAACAACTTACATGAAGCTGTTATTTTGAATGAGCACGTGTTTGTTCGTCCAACCATGTCCGTAGCGTTATACGTAACTGTGACCATTGACCCCAACGATCCGCTTGGTATTTCCATCACGAGACCAGAATTATGTGAGTTAACGGTTTCAGGTAGGGCTAAGCAATCTGAATCATCACTCCAGACTGGAGGTTGCCAAAACGCGGACACGGAGTTCTCATTTGGTTTAATCAAAAGATTAATATCGTCTGGGCAGGATGAGCCATATGATGGCGCCTCAGTATCTTGAAAATAATCTAAAAATCAATAATAGACATTTGTCAGTCAGTCATAGTGATGAATTGAAATTTGATAAGAATACTGATGAGATTGTTAAAAGGGGGGGGGGGCAACGACTGCACTGGTTAAGAAAGCTTAATAATTTTAAACTTAGCAATGCTACACTGAATCTGTTTTATGAAACAGTTATTCAATCTATTTTAGTTGTTTCATGTATTGCTTGGTTTGGAAATCTATCTGAAATGAATAAAGGTAGGTAGATTAGGGAGAGTGTGTAAAAACGCCAGTAAAATAATTGGTTCTGTGGTGAAAGACATTAGTGTTGTCTATGAGAAACAAATGTTAGGTAAAGTTAAAAAGATTATGGAAAATAGTTCTCATCCATTAAAAAATGATTTTTTATCAAAAACAAATCGGGCAGAATTAGGCCACCAATAACAAATAATTCGCGTTTTAGACTATCTTTTGTACCAAATGCCATCCATATTTTTAATTCAAATTTTAAAAGAACTTTTAAAATATTTTCGCTGTTTTTAAAAGTTTTATATGTATTATACTAATTTTTAAAAGGTTTATATCTTGCCTAGGAAGGAAATTTTCATGAAACCTTGTTTTATGACGAATAAATATTTCTATGTCCATGTCTATGTCTATAAGTCTGTCGGTGTAGATAGATTGTCAATCAATCGGAGATTTAGTCAGTCATTCAGTCGGTTAGTTGGTTAGGAAGTCAGTCATTTGTGTGGTCGGTCGGTTGGTCAGTCAGTCGGTTAGTCCGCCAGGAAGTCAGTCAGTCAGTCGGTTGGTCGGTCAGGAAGTCAGTCAGTCAGTCAGTTGGTTGGTCGGTCAGGAAGTCAGTCAGCCATTTGGGTGGTCGGTTGGTCATTCAGTCAGTCAGTCGGTTAGTCGGTCAGGAAATCAGTCAGTCAGTCGGTAGTCTGTCAGGAAATCAGTCTTTCGGGTGATCAGTTGGTCAGTCGGTTAGTTGGTCAGGAAGTCAGCGAGTTTTTTGGATGGTTGGTTGGTCTGTCAGTCAGTCGGTTGGTCGGTCAGGAAGTCAGTGATTCATTCGGGTGGTCGGTTGGTCAGTCAGTCATTCAGTCGGTTTGGCGGTCAGGAAGTGAGGCAGTCAGTCGGTAGTCTGTCAGGAAATCAGTCTTTCGGGTGATCAGTTGGTCAGTCAGTCAGTCGGTTAGTCGGTCGGTCAGCCAGTCAATCAGTCGGTTAGTAGGTCAGGAAGTCAGTCAGTTGGTTAGTCGGTCAGGAAGTCAGTCAGTCATTTGTGTGGTCGGTTGGTCAGTCGGTCACTCGGATGATCGGTTGGTCAGTCAGTCGTTTAGTCTGTCAGGAAGTCAGTCAGTCCTTTGGGTGGTCGGTTGGTCAGTCAGTCAGTCAGTCCTTTGGGTGGTCGGTTGGTCAGTCAGTCAGTCAGTCATTCAGGTGGTTGGTTGATCCGTCAGTCCTTTGGGTGGTCGGTTGGTCAGTCAGTCAGTCAGTCATTCGGGTGGTTGGTTGATCCGTCAGTCCTTTGGGTGGTCGGTTGGTCAGTCAGTCACTCATTCGGATGGTCGGTTGGTCAGTCAATCAGTCAGTCATTCGGGTGGTTGGTTGGTCCGTCAGTCAGAAAATACTACGTGAAGTGCCATAAATTGCGGTTTAACACCAATTTTTCAATTATTTTTTAATTTTTGAAAATACATTTAAACAAACTTTACGTATTCTCTCTTGCAGTTTGCTGCAATACTTAAAAGTTATTGCATCCAAATGCAAAAAAGAATACCTACAGTTTATGAGATTATTATTGTGATTTTATTTTTTTATTTCGTGTCACATCCAACAGCAGGGTTTACTCGCCACTTACAGGATGAGATCTACGCCTTGCCTTCTAAACCAAGTCTCGTATGAGGCTTGGGGAGTGCAGTTGTTAAGTCGTGGGAACCAACCTAGCGTTCAGGCAGGCTTGAACCAAAGACCTTGAGATTGGAAGGAAAGCATGCTAACCACCTAGCTACAGCGCCACTCATTGTGTGATTGATATTCATTAGTACCAGTATGTACCAGTATATCATGAGGAATATACTATTCTCTGTCTAGGTATCCAAAATATGCTAATAAATGTTATTTTGAATTGAGTTGAATCGAATATTTATATCATCATTAATAATGTTTTATTGTTTTATCGCCTTACTTTTTTCACACACAAATGAACAGTTAACGTAGCAATTCAAATCATTCCATTTGTCTTTTTTAATATAACGAAGGCTGACACAGTCTTCATTACCAAGGTTGTTTGGTTCACCTGTATCCCAATCTGGAAAAAATACAGATAGGTGGACCAAGATTAAGCCCTGCACACACTGATGCAAAAAGGGAATAAAATAAATGTGACCTTTAGATCTTGAGTTTGATTTGTGTAGAGTGAAGAATCACCAATATTGGTTACATACACAAATCAAATTCAAAATATAAAGTTGATCCTTATATATCTATTTCTCTTTTGCCAACAACATCATAGGTATTTAAGTGCCTGGTTGACAAGGAACTCTTGAATCAAGTACATACAACAACATGGCTTTTTTATCCGGCAGATCTTCCATAGCAAACTGGGATACAGTTCCAACTGAAAAAAATAGCATTTAGAAAAAAAATACATTTTATTTATCATTGTTTCTTTATCTTTGGGGTGTTCAAGATGTTTGCCAAGTTTGTTGATGGGTTATATTTTAGAGAAGAAATTAACATAGGGTAGACTTAACTTGCCTCAACTGAAATCTTTGTTTGCTTTTTGTGAATCGTCAATATTTTGTCAATGTTCAATCGAGATGACCACAACTATGTAGGACTTTTCTTATATTTTGGGATTTCGTTTGTTGTTGTCTGCTAGAAGCTATGTTGTGTGTGAACAAACTAAGTTTATGCTGGATGTGGATGATTAACTGCTCTCGAACGCATATCTTATCGCAATGATCTATAGTCGTTCACTTAAGAGAAGGTTTCCATAAAAAGGATGGCAAACCTTAAAAATCGATTTTGATCATACTTTATGTAGGGCAAGCCCTTTGATAACGATCTTGGTTACCATGACAACGGCTAAAACGTTGATTTTTCCATATTTCTCCACATTTCGCCTTTTACATAAGCGAAAAAATACGCAAATTTGATACAGCACCACGGCATGGAAATACGTATTACCAACAATTCAGTTACGTAACATATATGAAGAAAAATATTTAGATTATATTCAAAGACCTTTGCAGTTGGATACCTCTGTTTAGAAAAGGGATGTTTTACAAAACATTTTTACCACCAGAAAATGTATTTTCTAAATAAGTCATAAACTCCAAAGTAACGCTTGTTGAATAATAATAATTACGCTTTGGGTACATATGATATTGGCCTATGTATTGATATAAAAACCAGTTCGGACTACGCTGCATGAAGGAGTTGCATTGTCCGGAAAAGTGACATTTTCAGAAAAGTAACAAACCGTGAGGTACCAAAAAAAACCAAAATTGTTACAAAATGCCCAGGTAAGCCAAAAAGGTAAAGGAAAATGCTATTACTTCTACTACTGCCGTCGCTTCCGCTGCTGCTGCTTGTTTGTTTTGCTTTTCCTTTTACATTTTTCCTTATTACCGCCCGGAAACTACGTTTTTCCGGGCGGGAAGATTATTTTGAGGTGGCGTCTGTTTTTTTTTTTTTTTGCTTGTGAGCACGATAACTTTGTGACACAAATGACACAAAGTATCTTCACCAAATGTTCAGGATCAAATTATGAGGTAAAATATCTCGCAACGAGTTCAAAAATGAGCACTCCATGTCACATGGCTTGGCCACCATATTATATTTTGTTAAACACCTTTTTGGGCACTACTCCATACAAAAACATGAACCGTCCTGCATTTAAACTCCTCACCTTATCCTGATCGACGAGCTCGAACACGGGCATCCCATGTTACATGGTTTGGCCGCCATCTTGGATTTCTAATTTGGCCACTACTCCCTTATCAAAACCTTAAACGTCCTCGAATTTGGAATTTATACTGGGTCCAATGTATTTTTAAATCGAGTATTGATAAATGTAATGGAGGAACTCTTGTTTTATCATCAACTGGACTGGATAGCTATTATTACAAGTATATTTATTTGTGTAAATTGACTTTTTTGGACTGAGTATAGTGAAATGATTTGTTGCCTATTACTGGTAGGAATTCAATATGGCGTACAATAATAGAAACTCAACGGCCCACAGAATGTTTTTAGAGGTGAACTTTTGATTTAAAAATGAAGCTGGCCGAGGTGAACTTTTGATTTACTTTGAAGTTTAATGTTACCAGTTATTTATTATTGCCACATGCTGTATAAAGTATTTGATTATTTAAACAAATTGAAAATACCTGCAAGATCATTTCGGTATATGAATGCAGTCTACTGAGCTTTGCTGTTTTTCTCAGTATTGTATGTGACTTAAATTTTGATAATTGTATTTTAGCAACCAACCGTGGTAAGACAGCTGGTTCAAAATCAACATCAAAAAGAGTAAGTAGTAGAGACGGAAGTAAGAAACAGTTAGACATTTAGCAATGGAGATACTGTACAGTATTTGCTGTGGCAGTTGTAATAGCGAGGTTAACTATGAAACTGAAGCAAAAGAATGTGAACTGTGCAAACTATGGTTCCACTGTATATGTCAATACGTCCCAAAAAATTGTATGATACAAATAACGAGTTCGACGATGGATCCATTCACTGGTACTACAGGTCATGTAATATTACAGCCAGTAACATGTTTCAATTGATGACTCAATTGCAGACCAGATAACCAACCCTGGAATCAGATATGAAAGGATTGAAACAGGAATTGAGAGGTGGATTTGAATTTGCATTTTTACAAAAAAAATAAAAAATATAGGCCTACTATTAAAACCATAAGCATTTCTTCACACTTAATGGTATTTTCAACATTACCATTTTGACGGAGTTATTGGTCTGTTATTCCTCTCATCTAAATTGGTTTCGATAAAGACGGATACGTCACACATTCTTGTAATGTTTGAATTGAACACCTTAGATATTTGTCACAGTTGGTCAGAATTTTACGACGACCATCAACAATTTGTAGGTTAAACAATTGCTATATTTTAACATATTTAGCAACTTAACAAAATGGAAGTGTGACGTATTCGTTATCGTATTTCGTAAATTTGCTAAACCCATAGATGTATTATTTACGGCTAGATGGTGAACTTTCACAGAATACATAGCCCAAAGTACAGTTCCATGTAAGTGTCTACTATTCCGAAATTCAACCAATCAAATCGACGTTCTAACGCTGTTTCTACGTCGAAATTGCGCCCCCAATCTTCATGAAAGTTTCAAATTTATCAATAAATGGAAGTAATTTTAATCCAAATATAAAGATACTGACCAAATAAAGTGTGTGATATATGTCAATAATTTGTATGACAAAAATACAATAATTGTAAAACAGTTATTATTATGTAACTTACGTGTTTGTGACGAAGACTGAGAAATCAAAATAGTAGGCGCCTACATGGGACTGCAATTCTACAGTGTTAAGTTCACTATTTAGCCGTAAATAATAAATCTACGAGGCGTCTCTATGGGACTGGAATTCTACAGTGTTAAGTTCACCATCTAGCGGTAAATAATAAATCTATGAGGCATATACATGGGACTGGAACTCTACAGTGTAAAGTTCACTATCTAGCCGTAAATAATAAATATACGAGGCGATTACACGGGACTGGACTTCTACAGTGTTAAGGACACCATCTAGCCGTAAATAATAAATCTATGAGGTTATTAGATTGGAGTGGAATTCTAGAGTGTTAAGTTCACCATCTAGCCGTAAATAATAAATCTATGAGGCGCTACATGAGACTGGATTCTACAGTGTTAAGTTCACCATCAAGCCGTACATAATAAATTTATGGCTAAAGCTCACTATTATCTTACTTGTATACTGGCTGCACTCTCCTGTGTCTATCCAAGTAAACTCTGTTTCACTCTGTACATCTGTTATACCAAGCCACAGATCTCTCTTTAAATTATTGTTAGCGTATAAAAAATCATTTTCTGCCTGGCTCCTCACTACCACCAGATCCGCACCCATTCTTTGGCAGTCTCGTCTGGCAGCAAACCAATCGAGTTTTTTAGCGACGAACTTATAACAGCTATTGTGGAAAGATAGCCATCCGTTCTCACAGTAAAAGGCTGATAATACGAAAACAGGCAGTTAGAAATCAGTTACTGTATGTACGTACATCTTTGGTTACCTACGTAAGCTAGGTAAGTTACAAGTTACCTACTTAAGTTTCCAGTGTCTAGATTGCCAGTTACGTAAAGCTTGGTTCCCACTAGGACGCAACGCAACGACGTAGACGCAACGCAACGACGCAAAGCGCCGCAACGCAAGCATTTCTTTTCAATTTCAAGTGGGAACCGACGACGTAACGCAACAGAATAAACGCGAACGTGACATAATTTGACTTTTTACGGCACTTGCGACAATTCGTGCGGCGCTTGTGAGAAGTCAAATAAATTTGATTTATTTTTTTAGAAAAAAAAACACCTGATCATAAAAAACTTAACTTTCAATTACACATTTATTCTCAATAAACACGATCTGAGCATGCGTAGAGGTCTTGCGTTACGAAAAGTAAAATTGATTTGGCTTTTTGCAAGCGTCGCAAGAATTGTCGCAAGTGCCGTAAAACTTCAAATTTTGTCACGTTCATTCTGTTGCGTTGTGTCGTCGGTTCCCACTTGAAATTGAAAAACAATGCTTGCATTGCGGTGCTTTTCGTCGTTGCTTTGCGTTTACGTCGTTGCGTTTTGTCCTAGTGGGAACCAAGCTTTAGTTACGTAAGTATTAGTAAATATCAGTTACGTAAGTTTGACAATTTAGTACGTATGTTACATATGAAAGTATAATACATACTCAAAATAATGAAATACACACCATCATATTAGGATTAAATATTTCGACACAACTTATATCATCATCAGGAACGAAAGTTTATCCAATACAATTCAATATGCCCATGCCTATGTAAAATTCATTTTTTCTTAAGGTAAACGGAGTACCGTACATACTCAACGTTTCGTTTCGAATTGACTCATAATTTACTGTCAAGTGACTGGATCGTTGTTACACTCAAGTGGTTCTAACATCAGCATGTGGTCGATTACGGACTTTGCCTGGTGATTGGGGTTCTTGTGGGATCCGGCCAACTGAAAACATGTTGATCAGATTTTTAAACACATCAGGAAGGTCGGTAGCTCCTCTATCTTTGTTTAAGGTTTTGTATTTTTATCTTCTGATGTGAATAGCCTCTTTGATCTGTATCCTCTTTTTGTGTTGTTCCATTGGAAGTACTAACGTCTGCCATTGCGTACGTTGTTTTTTTTGTTTGGCTCTGTCTGTAATAGCTGATTTATGTTGATTTGATGATGCTGATCACCCGGAAGCCCGTGTGTCTTTTATGTGGTCTTGTATACGTGGACGTCTTTTTTGTTTTCACTACGTATACTTGTGGAGAGTTATGGCGGCTAAATTTGTATACCACTCCACACTTTTCTTGCCGATATGATCATTTAGGTGGACGAGTTATCCTCTCATTGTGCTGTGGGGGTTGAAACATATACCGGTGTTGAGATGGCGTGAGTGCCTCTTATTCTTCTTTACATCCCTTTGAGGCATGGGATTATTTGTTTGTTGTTTATTGCAAGATTTGCTGTTTTTCCTAGGAGGATCTTTTTAAAGAATTTTGAATAATACCATTTTCGCAGTGCTTGTTTGACGTTGTTGAGTTCACTGCTCCTTTCATCGGCATCTAAGACGGTTTTCTCTCCCCTGTCCATAAGTGTATTAATTAATCCTAGTTTGTATTCGACAGAATGTATTTAAGAATAATTATTATGAATCATCGAGGAATGTGATAAAAGAAAATAAATTAAAAAAAATCTCCTTCTGGGGTTACTCTGTTCTAAGAGTTGACTACGTATCACGACTTTTCCGAGTCGCACTAGAACTCCTCACAGTCCGAGTCCTTGCAGTGTGTGTCATACAATGTTGCTCTATTTATGGCGAGGTGGTTTGTCCTTGTGAATGTTGTACTTTCGGCCCCAAAAGAATGTTGCCTCATGCCACATCTAGTAGGTCTATTCCATTCTCAGAGGGTTGCGTTCATTCTAGATGGAATTCCGTCCTTTAAACAATTGCTTATCAACTAAATGAGGTGGAAATTGGCAATTGCCACAAAATCCTCAAATTCATGTACATGAGATCTTGATATTAATAAGGATTTTGGAGAAAAACATTAAAATTGGTCGTTTTTCCTATAAATTTGTTTTTAAAGATTATATTAGGTTATTAATATCATAATTAATGAGCAGATATTACAACCATATTTTCTCAGAATTGGACCAAGTATATGGAGAAGACAAAAAACAAAAAAAATAAAGTATAAAAATATTTAGTTACCGATTATTTAAATTTTAATATTTAATAACAAAAAAATGCTCAAAAACGGGCAAAAACAGTATCGCAGCCATGCCTTCGTCAATTAAAACAATTTTGGTGCCAACTTGTTCAGAAGATATATGCTTATATTTGCTTCAATGGAACATTTTGCACAAAAATGACCGAAAATGCCATTTCCGAATTGTTGACCTTTGACGTACTTTTAATATATCTCAGTAACCACATGTCCCAAAAGCTTAGGATCGGTATCAAATTTATCAGAACATATATGTCTGTAAATGAATGCAATGCTGCAAAGTTACCGGAAGTGCCATTTACGACCTTTGATCCTACATAAAATAGTGTTCATATCTTAATAAGTACATGTAGAAAATGCAAAGGACATTTGTGTATATTTAATTTTTTAGAATTTTCTGTTTAAAAAAATACCAGAATTGTTATTCCTTATCCTTGACCCTATCTAGTCCGGGTATCTAATTGAATAGCATGTATCAAAGTGACCGGAAGTGCCATGTTGTTATGTTACGACATTTGACCCTACATACAAAAGTTTGCATGTACATTTTATAGATAATACCAATGACATTTGTGGTACATTTATTTTTTTTTAGAATATTCTGTTAGTACATGTTATAGATATTGTCAATGACATTCGTGGTACATTTACTTTTTTAGAATATTTTGTTAAAACAATTACCATGTTATTCCTAACCTTGACCCATCTAGTCCACGGGGTGTGGTGTACACAGTGAACCCCCTCTCCCTCCACAAAAAAGGAGCAACATTAAAAACTGACTTATCCTTGGAATGGTACCAATTAAAATGGACTTTATCTCATATCACTACACCTGAGAATTCAAAAAGCCCACATTATAATGTAAATTCTACCTACCATATAAACATCGCGGGTAATTAGCAATAATAAAATAGGAATACAATGGTTTAAAACATACACAATGTCAAAGGTCAGAAAGTACATTTCCCATTATTATTTTAAAATAGTTCTCATTAAAGCAAATATAAACCTGCATGCCCTGATCGATTTGTAACCAACACGGAGTCAATCCGACCAGTAGTTACGGAGATATGATAATTTAGGGTCAAAGGTCAAAGTGCCAGAAATAGCATTTCCAGTCATTTTTGAACAAACTTTTTGATTACAGCTAATAGAAACTTGTATATTGCAAACAATTTAAGATTAAAATCAAGTCTCTATAGGCAGTGGTTACCGAGATATAAGGGTTCAATTCTCAGGAAGCCATTTTTGAAAAACGCCCTCTATAGACTTACAGAGAGCCCCGAATTTTTGGCTCCCCTTCCAAATTTGATACTTATGCCCTAAGAGATTGGCGCGCTTTTGTCTGACGTGTCCCAATATCGTGAAAACTTGCTGCTTAGCCACCCCACTAGTTAATATTTTTTTCTTTTAAAAAATCTGTATTGTTATCAAGATCCCATGTAAATTAATTTGATATCACCTAATAGACAATTTAATAAGCTTTCATATGATTAATAATTTGGCCATATATGATACATTCTGTATGCTTTATTTTGCAATTATGATTTTATAGTGAAATTGACCTCAATTGACGATTAATGACCTCTGACCTTTTTGTCCAGCAGTTATGACCCATCAGACGCCCATTTCCAATGCTCCCATATGATGACCCTTCCAAAAAATATATATATATATATATATATATATTTAATTGCTGGTTCAGCCTTAAAGCTGTACTGACGAAGGGTAGACCCAGAAACGGATCCGTCTGCAGATGAGGGCTTAATCCTAGTGGCTATTT
>JAOTQE010006414.1:0-11209 GCA_025631205.1 Nesometra sesokonis
GAGCAATATATAATTTTTTTAACGTAGGTGAATCACAGACAGAATAAAATTGTCTGTAAAGAAAACCGAGTAATTTGATTCACACATACGGAACCAGGGTATCTCCCGAGTTTTTCTTACCGAGATATCAACGCATTCACACGCATAAGTAAGTAATGTCTAGTAATGCGAAGGTCATTTAAAAAAAAACCCATTAGATAAAATAGATTCACGGCAAATGCATACTGGCTGTGGTACTAATTTTATAAATTTTCCTAGTCCTAGAGCCTAGGCTCATTCGTTAATGAGCCTGGCGGGCCGGAGTTGGTTATCACGGACTTCCAATTGTCTTTTACAATATTCGCCATCACGGTAAACATTCGAAGCAATCAACAGCGTCAACAGCGTATTTAGAAACCTCCGTTGTTTCTGATGGTTTTTAATAATCCTAGAGAGAGCATTTTTAACTTCACGCCGGCGTTCATTTATATGCCTTCTCCTATTTCCACTCATAACGACAACTGAGGCTACGGTCACACTAGAGCCTCACGCCTGGCTTGACTCACCCCGGCTGAGATTTCATTCCTGGTGAAGCACCCAGATTGACCCTGGCTTCACCTGGGTTGACCTTGTTCTTTGGAATGTGACCAATCAAAGCCATCAGCACTGTGTTTTTTGTTGACAAATTGTAGTTCTTCTCTTGGCTAATTTCAAAGGTCAATCCAACTGAAGTCAGATAGTGTGACCACCCAATAATTTCAAGCCTGGCTTAAACTCACACCTGGCTTGAGTCAAGCCAGGCTTGAACCGCCAGTGTGACCGTAGCCTAAACCCCGCGAAAGACCATTGTTTTTTAATCGAGCAGCATTATTGCGCATGGCAGAAGCATCAGGTAATATCTCGAAATATCTCTGAATCTTTACCAGCCTCTGTGTGGCTGGTAAAGATTCCGAGATTTTCCTAGATGCTCCGAGATTTTAACAAGATTTGTTACATTTTGTTACATTTCGTAAGATTTTTGTACGTGTGAATCGGGTATATGATTGGCATATAAATGTGAAAGCTTTATACCCTTGGAAGTCTGGAAATTACACTCAAACTTATTGAAAAGTGAATGAAGAAAAAAAAAAGAATCCACTCATGTCAGCTTCATCTTGATATTTTTAAAATGCTTTTCAATCTGTTTTAATTTGCTGCAATTTAGGCATGACTAAATTATCATATATCCCTAAAAAATATACATACCTCAGCCCCACCAAGATTCATGTTTAACTGTAACATTTACAGAATGTGGTGAGGCACTGAGGTAAGAATTTTTAGAATATAATATAGAGAAGTGGCAAATTGTGTGTATGTAAAGAAGGTAGTTTGTCCGAATACAGTATACTCCCTGGATCTGTCATTGTTTACAGTGTTGTTTCATATTTTTAAAATAATGATCGACTTTTCAAGTTATTCCTAGTTTCAACTTAAAGTATTTAACATTCTTCCCTATAGGAATCAAAATATTTTTAAATGCTAACATTTTGTTTCCTGAATTAAGCAATGATATCCTACAGTTAATGTTCATCTGTTTCGTTAGTCTATGGTTCCTATTACCAGGAAACAATCAATTAACAATTGCTTCCACAAGACAGAGGTTATTTTGTGATTGTAATTAATCGTATTGTTACATAACTCTATTTGAATAGTTAGTGGCTTTTTAATTTGTTAAATGGGAAAAGGAACAGGGAGTGTTTAAAGGCCGGTTTCCACTGGGCACGATATCCGGAAGAACCAAATGTAAGAGACCAGATTAATAATAATAATAACTAGAAGCACTCAGAGAGCGCAAACCTCAGCTGAGTGACTGAAATTCTCGCGAATGCAGCTTTAACCATTTACAATTTCTGTAGGCACTCTCCTCTTTTGCAGATTTTAGAAAGGAAAGCAAGAGTTTAACCACCAAGGTACAGTGCCGATATTGGCTCTTGTAAAAAACATCACAGTATTATCTCTTCAGATAATCCGGTTAAAGGTGGATTCGAACTTGGAAACTTTAGATTGGTAAGCGTGTTTACTACAAAGGTATTGTACAGCAGCAATTGGTTGTTTTACAATAAGGATGACCATTCTACAATAATCTGGCTAATTATTTGCTTCTATGAAAAATCAGTGTAGCGTGAAGCCCCACTACAAAAATCAGTGTAGTGTGAAGCCCATTACAAAAATCAGTGTAGCGTGAAGCCCACTACAAAAATCAGTGTAGTGTGAAGCCCACTACAATAATCAGTGTAGTGTGAAGCCCACTACAAAAATCAGTGTAGTGTGAAGTCCACTACAGATTGTATACACTAGACACATTTGTGTGTGGTGTATTTTCTGTTCAGCCACTGTTAATGGAAAATATTAAATTCATCCAACCGCCACATTGTTACCTTAGGTGTGTAATAAGACACCATGTTGCGCATAGAGATATACTTAGTTCTAAGTCGCAAACAAATTCTAATTAAGGATCACGACAGACAAATACATAAACAATAAAAAAACTTCTATCTTGTAGTATAAAAAACCAAAAATAAAAGTTTTAAAAATCAAAAGTGCTTCTATTAAATTTGTTTAGTCTGTAATTTGATATATAAATAGATCTAGATAGAAACTGTAGATTTATTTTGGAAACTGAAATGCCTTCATGTTCAGATATAACACACTCCACCATACTATATATAATTTACAAGTAAAAATTCTGAAAAGAAAAAAATATTGTGAAAAGCTAACGTTGAAATTGAACAGCAGCCTAAAAAGAAATTCTCACTATTGTAGTTTTTCAACAAAAAATTATAAGTGTTGAGATTTTGTCAGAACCACAAACCCATCATGCATAAATGTGTCGGTGACTGTACACTAACCTTCGGCCATGTGAGTTACTCTCAATTTACAGCTGTCTCTATTTCGTAAATGCAAATCAGCCGCAGAGAAGGCCATTTTCTACATTTAGTTAATTCTTATTGGTCCCAAGATTCCACTACGCTCCATTAATTGATTGCATATGCACATTCGTTTTTAATGTATGTTTCACATATTATTTTTTATATGATTTAAAAGACGTTTCTTGGTACTTTTTTCCTTTCAATTCCCTTCCATTTGAAGTATATACTACCGCTACACTGTTGCTTATCGGTGTTTGCTGTTCCCTATCTGTGGTCCCTCTTGTTTGTATCTGCCTAGAGGTGCCATGCATAAATGTCTTTCAAATTTCCTGTAATTCTAACCTAGGAAGACTTGTGCCATTTTCAACCATTATCATATGACCAACAAAAATAATATAATAAAATTTATGAATGGTTGAATAAACTAAAGTCTAAAAGTAATTGAAAGACCATAATCAAAAGCTATTGCCGCCTTAATGTCTGTGAGGGTCTTATTTAATATCAATTAAGGTAATTAAGGAAGTACTTAGCAAGTGATGAGAAGTTGGTGTATGAGTTTTGTCAATGGTCATCTGATCATTGAGGTACAGTATTATCGGACTGTGGAGCTCTAATATAAATAATTCCTCTGTCCATCCACCCAAGAATAGCAATTGGTACTTGGTAGGAAATCACTGATTTAGGAGAATAATAAGCTTGATCTAAATTACAAAAAATGAGAAAGTATGAATTGCTTAATTTGTTTTACTTTAATTTTCTATCAAAATGTTTATAAATTGTTATTTGAACTCCATTATTATTATTATTACTATTATTATTATAATTAATTTGTCCATATTTTGTTCCCATGATATGTTGTTAACGTGGTTTGTAAAGTAGGCATCAAACTATGACCTATGACCTAAGGTCTCTACTGTTCTGAAAATTCTTGCAATTCCAAATAAAGAGGCTTTTTTAAACAACATATAATATTTGGAACAACAATTTTTTTTCAGCAGCTCCAGATTTTCCAAATCTTTCTTTCCAATTCTTTTTCCAATTTTTCAAATTTTTTATTTTTCTCACATTGTTTATCAATTACTTTTGTATCAAAGGGGCATGCGACATCTATCACATTGCACAATCTTTCCATATCTTATCAAGGACAACTATATCAGGTCTACTGTGCTGAATTTGTCTTTTTGAATTCGGAAGTTCCATAATATCTTTACTTGAACGTTTTCTATAACTCTTTGAAGATCATGATCATCACTTGTCTTTGTATGGGATGTTGAATTTCTGGGAGATTTTCCAATGGTTATGCTCACGTTAAGGTCAATTTTTTCATAGCCAAAATGACTAAAGGTTGCTGATTTTTTTTAGCCAAATTATACATTTTTTAGCCTAATTGTTAAAAACCAATCGAAATGATTGCAAAATGGAAAGACTTTTGAGATTTCATTTGGTGAAAGAGGTCATTTTTATTTTACCCGAATGAGAATTCCAGTAGCCATGGGCGACTTGGCGAAGACTGAGCATACAATGGGTAACTTGGCCAACCTTATAAATGTCATCAGTTTGTTTTCTCTGCCTGCCATATTCTTACATTACGCTACAATTTGTCTTAAAGTTGTTCATGTTCTCCACATAACCGACATTCTCTTTCAGAAGTTTCTATTTATGGAGACCTTTCTCTAGGATATTTTCATCTTTTACGAATCAAAGTGATCTTTCCTTACTTTCTTCAATACACCTAAGCAGGCTGCCTGTCTTCTACACTTAGTAATCCATCCCCTCCCACACTTAGTAATCCATCCCCTCCCATTGCTCTATTCAAAGTTTTGTTTATTGTCAGGAAACTTTTTGTTTTACGGTCTAACTTCCCAATTTCATCCTTAGTCCACTTGACAACTCCTGCATTATATCAGATTATTGAGACTGCTGTTGTGTTCATTGCATTTACCACATTTCCACCTTTAGCTATGAATGCAGGATTTTCCTTATCCATCTGAAGTATACTTTACATATTGTTTTAAATCGTCTGCTTCTAGTATTCCTAGATATTTGTGTCCAGTTTCTTCTACTTCTCTAGTAATATTTCCGTCATCTCGACACAACCAATTTCCTCTCTTTATGACAAGAACTCTATATTTGTCAATGCCAAATTGCATTGAATATCAATGCTGAAGATATGGACAGTATTTTTTTAAAGTATCAATTTGCTTTTAAGTTTTGCTACAAAGTTTCAAATAATTCATATACAGTAGGTGATTTAGAAATTCCTTCTTCCCCGTAAGATCATTCCAACTTTAACATCCCTCAGGACCAATGACAACGGGTTCAAAATTACTCACAAATGGCAGTGGCAATAGGCTGTCTGTCTCCTTGGAAAATTCCTGTCTTTAAATTATCGTCCCAAAAATGCTCCCCTTTTAACAATTCCAACTGCCATTTACCCATACTATTTCTTAAAATTTTACAGAAGATGACAGAAAAGGAGAAAGATGAGGGAAATGAGAAGAAAGAAAATTCAACATGAAAAAAAACCCACTATATTGTATTCAATTTATCCCAGTGCTGTGAGACCCTGCAGATGCATATAATATCTGTATCACAAATGGTAAAATTATTGTTGTTGATCATGATTGTGGTCCGACTGAGGTGGTGGCAGTGGTAGCGGCGGTGATGACGATGGAGCTGTTGTTATTTGCGTTATTTTTATAATTGGTTTAGATTATTGCAAAAAAAAGAAAGAATTAAGTCGAGAAGTGCAAGATGATTAATTAGAGGTAGCAGGAAAAAGATAAAGTGTGAGAATTGAAGAGGGAAACAGAGAAAACTGAAAAAGGAGGGCAAATGCCATTGAATTGAACCTCTAAAATTCAATAGCTGAATATAACCTTTGTTACATTTGGGAATATTTCTGTTCCAGGTATATTATAATTTGTAACAACTTTAATTCAATTGACATAAGAAATGGTCAATAATTTTTTTTATAAATTCCCAACATAGCCTTTCATGAACAGAGTATGTCATTTGACAATCAATAATATGGTACGCAACATAAGACATTCTATCCTAACATTTCTATTTTCACTACACTTAATCATGATACTAACATACAAACAGACTCAAGATGACTGAACTTATCGCCTTGGACTCACAGATTCACCTGCCCAAGATACTGGGGAAACCAAAGCTTTACACTGGGCAACTATATATAATGAAATGATATACAGTATGCTTTTATTTTATTTATTTATGTATCAGGGGACACAGCTTCAGTGGTCACAAGTTGTTAAATCAAAAATCTGGGATTTGTTTTTCGTGGTCGTCCAGGCACAGTTTGTTGCGTACCTTTCCAAAAGTAAGTACCCTTGTTTAAAAGCTTATTATGAAACAATATTTTCTGATATGTATATGTCTGTTACAATATACCGTTATTTTTCTCAAAAAAATGCTAAACTTCACAGTTGCTTATTGTCAACCAATATTTAGAAAAAATGACCATTTTATGCTTTATTGTGAAGATTTCACAGGGGCGGATCCAGGATCCACCGAAAGGGGGGGGGGGGCCAACTTCCATGTCAACGTACATTTGGGTGGGCGTGGTTGCCCGTTTTATTCAAAATTGTGCAAAAAAAATGTATTTTTTGGTTTCAAAAGGGGGGGCCAGGTTCCGTTGGGCCCCCCGCCCCTCGGATCCGCGCCTGTTTCACTAAACCTGGAGATTTTCCTGGAGAAAACTGAATTCCGGGAGAAAATTTGATAATTCGGAGAGCCCACGAGAAAATCAAATTTCCTGGAAACACGGCTCTGCAGCTTAAAAATTTTGCAAACTTACTTTTACACCTTATCTACACACATATGTAAGAAACTTCCTTCATGATAAGTCAATGATAAAACCTGCCACAACGAAAATATCATTAAAACTATAATAATAGAAAGATAGATATGGTGCAGATAGGTTTCTATGTCCTTGACAAATGCTTTAGGAGGAACAAACAACAAAAATACCATTTGTACCTATACTTTAATGATGTAAAAATAAAGTTATCAATGAAATTCCTTTGCTTTTACAGAATGCAACAGAATGCATGACATGTTGTCTCCATTATAGTGTTGTGAGCCATTGTAACCATATTGTTGAAATAAATATAGGACCGTAATTGAGAACAAAAGGTTCTTTTAAGTGGGAGTTTTTTTGGTGACACAAATGTTGCAGTCAATTACTAACAATCAAACACCTCCAAAAACATGTAGTCTAATTAACTAATAATTAATCAATGCTATTGTACAAATTTTGAAAGGTGTCTCTATTAATGTGTCAAATATTAAGTTTATTTTTGGTTGTTTGAATGCTGTCTAACAGGAAAGTGTTGGTGGCACCATAAGGGAGGAAGGTAGCTAATTAGCAATCTTTTTAAAGATGTGTTTGGGTACAGTAATAGTGGGAAGTGTTTATGTATGCTGATATTATACAGGAGGAAGCTAGGTAGGAAACAGCTAATGCTATGACCACGATAAAATCAACCAGTCAAGTTTGTCCAATACGGGCATTGCATCAACTATCTTAAATGAAAGATAGTTTACAAATGCCGCCAAAAATAGCTCATACAATACCCTTCGGCAGTTTTTTTGTTTAACTTTTTATTTAGCTTGCGTCAAAGTGAGCTAGCTTAGGTTATAAACACTTTATTGTCGTCCACGAGTCATCTCTCAATGCCTCAAGCCATATTTTCCAGTTTGCTGTTCATTATGTAACTGAGTACTCTACCACCAGTTGTTTACTTGAAATCATAAAGTTAACCATTGTTTTCCAAACCATGCCCTCTAACTAGTTAGGTGACACTGTAAAGAACAATACAGCTTTCTTTTGTGCAGTATGTAACTTCAAATACAGTCTACAAGTGGTGAATAATAAATAAAGATTGTCAGATAAAAACATGAAAAATATAGTTCGTAAATAAAACCACATAGGATTAAACTGTGATATTTTACATCAATGCAATATAAGGGCATGTTTCTAGTGAATAACACTAAAATTAATGTGCTTTTAAACATTTTTAAATTCCTTCGAAACGTGTTTCTAGTGAAAAGGTGCAGCGATTTAAACACGGTAACAATAGTGTAGGTGAGCGGAGTGTATATTTTACGATCTTTAGGTTCTACATTCCTCAATCTTCCTCAATTGGTCTCCCACACTGGCGATCATATAAAGCATGAAGGCCCATTGTCCAGGGGACAGGTTATTCTTCCCCGATTCGACTGCCTGTTGTCCTTTGCCATTATAATTGGTGGCGAAGATTCTAGATTTGTTAGTAATTGTGTGTGGTTGTAAGTAAATAATACACCTAATTCATAAAAACCTCTTCTACGATGTGCTATTATTACAACAGTATCCATACTTTTCTTCTCCTCATTTCCAAGCAGCAAATTTTGTCTACAGCTATTAAGATCATGTTTCTAGTGAATAACAACAAAAAACATGTGCTTTTAAAAATGGTTAAATTTCATTAAAACGCGTTTCTAGTGAAAATATGCAGTGATTCGGTAACATGAGTAGTGTAGGTGGAGCATATATTTTGTGATCTCCGATGGAAGTTGAGATTGAGTTATCTTGTTCTACATACCCCAATCTTCCACAACATGACTCCCAAATTACTGCCCTGAACATCGGTTTTGGGACAGGTTATTCTCTCCCGATTCGACCAACTGTTGTACTTTGCCATCGTATATTGGCAGCAAAGATTTTTATTTTGTTTGTAATTTTGTATGGTTGTAATAAATAAAAGACCCATTAGTTCATGAAAACCTCTTCTGTAATGTGCTTTTATATAACGGTATCCATTGTACTTTTGTCCTCCCCAATTACAAACAGAACTCTACAATTTCGTCTGTCTATATATTTAGTATTAAATTGTTATAGGCCCAAACCACTCAAGAATTTGTTAATAAAATGTTACTTTGTGTCAGTAACAGGTCATGACTAAATGTTATTGCATTGTAGTTGAAAAGTGAATCGCAAAACATATGTTTTCTGAAGTCCAATCCAATGTGTGCTGAAACACATTATTTTGAATGCATTTTAACGGTGTTTTTTTTATTTTTTGACCCATTTTTAGTGGGGGAAAAACATTAATAACCATTTAAAAATATGGTTATTTTTTCTTACTAGAAACATGCCAGAAGACATCAATAAAAACAATAAATAAATGCAATAGTTTTACGAATAAAACCACAGAATAGTTTCCTATATAAACAATGGCACACCCAGCTGTACCACATTTGGTATCAAACCCACAAAACTCAGAATAACCACAAATGTTGACAACAACTCAATAGCCCTAATATTTTCTGACTAAGTTGACCACATATGACAGCAAGGGCTTTTTCCATCACAACATTGAGTATTGTCATTATATATGAGGGCTTATAATCTTAGACAATCACCCTCTGAGGTTCATAAAGATTGTATTTCCGATTTCCTCGAAATAATAATGATTTGCTATGATAAACACAATATAATACATCTGTTGGTTTTTTGTTGTTGTAATGGTGAAATCTGTTTTTAATGTGACTGTGGGGTAAACATGGTATTGTGGTTAACACCAAATCTATGTACAGCTAGCCTAATTTTGATAGGTAAGACTTCAGCTTGTTCAAAAGTTCTGTAGATTTTATTCCTGTAAATTTGGTTTCATGACCTATGGTGTCCTGGCACCAGGGGAGTATCCCGGAATTGAAGAAGGGGTGTCTAGTCCCCGAGCTTATTATAATAATTAATTATAATGATGATGATGATGATGATGATGTCAATGATGATGACAACAATTTTATTTCATAGCGCTCTACACTTAAACTTCTCAGAGCACTGTTTGAGTTTCAACTGTTCCTTATTAAAAGTTGCTTGAGAAGAGATGTTTTATTATTTTTTAATATACTGTATTGGCTTTTGAAAACAGCTAAGGATGTTGAATTATTAATGGGTAGTGGTAGCCCATTCCAAAGCAGTGGAGCAGCAACAGAAAAGACCCATACATGAACCAAAATTTGTTTTGAACTTTTGGTTTTTAAGTAAGTATTTTATTTTTATTCTTTTATTGCCAAAAAATACAACATAACAAACAATACATTGAAACAGAACTACTCATCTGATGGGCAGGGACACAAAAGTGAACTAAATCACTATAACTTACGTCTGTATCCCACATCAAATCAGTTAACGTAAATATAAATATAAGCCTATAATGTATATACAATATTAAATAGATACATTAATTTTGTTATTATAAAGATGAATTATAAAAATAAAACTTAAATAATTATAACAATGATGCAAACAAAATATATTAATAAACTTTCACCACACACACATGCACACACAATTGTATAATTAAAGGCAGTTGAATAGGTTAACTAGAGGATGATATAGGAGAGAATAGATGGATTTTTAGATTGTTTAAGGGCATGTTTTTACTGAAAACCATATTAAAAACGGTTTTTGAAAACCGTTTTCGAAAAAACGGAATATGCGTTGCAACTGCATTTTCTCAAAAAAAAAAAAAACGGTTTTAATAACTGGGTGGTATATCGCGATGACATCATTTTTCCAAAATGCAGTTCACATAGAGCGGAAGTTCGGCCGACCGAAAACATACACAACAAAACCCTGCACGACGAGAGGTCACTCTTCGGAAAACCCACTTTCCACGTTGTTGTTGTGCAGCCTAGCTAGAAAATCACCACAATGTTTACTTCTGTTTTCCATAATATAATTTTACTGGCTTTACTAAATCATCATCATATTTGGGCAACGGAAATTTCAACAGCGAACTCCTCCGTAATTTTCTTACATTGTTTTATACACCTGGGAATCTTTTCTACTCCCAGCCAATCTTCCCCTCAACTTCTCTTCTCCCCACAGATTAATGACACATTTTGTAATCGCATAGGTCCACATTGTTCCAGATGATAGTAGTGGGGAAATCCAAGAAAATTATTCGCGGAATTTTTTGTGTTGACATCCAGGTCGAGCACACCTATGGGTCGAGTGAGGTCAAATACAGACTGCGATCGTATTGCAACTAAAAATTGGTCATTGGAAACCGTTTTCAAAACTGTTTTTTGCGATCAAGACCGGAATCAATTGGGGTTTTCAAAACCGTTTTTGAAATACGGATTTTTTTTTAGAGAGCAGTTTCTGCTGGCTAGAAAAAAACGGTTTACGAAAAAAACGTTTCTCTTGTCACTAGAAACAGGCCCTAAGAAAACAGAGAAAGGGTTGATAATTAAAGAATTTTTAAGAGAGTCAGGAAAAGACTGCCAAAGTCTTGGAAACG
>JAOTQE010006425.1:0-11209 GCA_025631205.1 Nesometra sesokonis
CAAGGCATGTATAGCATTCCCCAAAATTTGCATATGTCTGGCCAACGTTATAAAAACTTACGATTTGGCGTTGCGGTTATATATATATGTATATATATATATATATATCTTTATCATTTTCATTTAAATTAATGTTACTCACGTATTCTTATAGGGCCTATTTCCACAAGCTCATTGGAGTTTTTTGGGGGTCCTTTTCATTTTATTGTATTATGTACTATTTTTATTTTTATAATGTAATGTCAAATTGTTTTAACCTTTGAATGTATAAAGTTTAATTGAATTTGAATTTAAAAATTACCGCCATTTTAAAACTAAATCTTCCCGTAACTCCGGCCACAAAGCATCTGTTATGATTTTAGTTACAAAATGTGTTCTTTGAATGTTACTCCATCCAAATCTGACATTTTCCAAATTATCTGTTGGCGGCCATATTGGATTTCAAAATGTCTGCCGTTTTTACTTAATATTAGATATAATTATAACAGATAGGTTATACTTAGGCCTATTATCTATATGGAAAACAATCAGGAATTGCCTGATTTGAGTGATAATAATGAGAATATTAAATTTTAATAATCATACAAGTGGCTTATACCTAATATGCAAATTATAATCAATATGCAAATTTGTAATCCCAAATTGTGGAACTTCCATACCTATGCAATCAATGGTCACACAGAGATCATTTTTGTTTTAACTGTTTGGAAGGTACATTTTATATTTACTGTAATGAAACATTTTCTTCATAAATGACAGGAAATACGTTAAATAGCATTTGGCCCCTATTGTACAGTACTTGCATATTGAAGTGCCCGGGACTTTCATATCTCTTCCAAACAATTAAAAACAAGAATCTACTTTCTATGACCACTGGTTGCGGAGATATGGAACACCCGGCCATGCACTTTTATATGTACATTTTATATAACAGGAGTAAAGGTCATTGGATATATTTCCGGTATATTTCCACTTATTAAAAAATGTTTCATTACAGCAACAAAATCATCACTATAACCACTGGTTGCATAGATATGCTTGCTTGCATGGACATTCCACAATTTGGGACTACCAATCTGCACATTGAATATAATTTGCATATTAAAGAGGTATAAGCCGCTTGTATGATTACTTAAGTTTAATCTTATCATTATTATCTCTCAAAACAGGCAATTCCAAATAGTTTTTCCTATAGATAATGAATATAACCTATTTTCTGTTATACTAATATCTAATACTAAGTAAAAACGGCAGCCATTTATGAAATCCAATATGACCGCCAACCGAGAATTTTGAAAATGTCAGATTTGGATGGAGTAATAATAAAAGAATATATTTTGACATAAAAATCATAACAAAAGATGCATTGTGACCAACGTTACGGGATAATTTTCTTTCAAAATGGCGGATATTTTGAATTCCAAAATGGCCGCTAAAGATGAAATCTAGAAATTTGACAGCATTCATTTTTAAATCAGCGTACTTCAAAAGTATGAAAATGTGAAGTTTTCACTTTCCCAAAAATAACCCAACGAAAATACATTTGTAACCACACTATACTAAGAAAATTGGTAACTTTCATTTTCAATTGTCCTCTATCGATATTTTCATGTAATCATTTTTTCCATGTGAGCCAATTAACACTGTATATGTTTTCCTCATACTAATGGCGCAGCACCCTCTTGGTGTATTTTATTATTATTTTGAACACCGGAGTGAGGAAAACCAGGAATAAAACTATAGGCCCATAGTGAATCAGAACTGATTACAGACAACAATATAGTGAGTGCCTAAATCAATTCCATCCAATGGGTAGGAACTGATTAAACAATAATAATAGTAAATGCCTACATCATTTCCAGCCACCTCCATTAGGTAAGAACTGATTACACTGTGTAATATTATATTATTTCATCTAATAACCAAGATCATGTGATTATAAATTAGCCTGATAAATGGCCAAATATGCAGAGACAGACAAGAAGAATTCAATACAACTTGTCCACTTGAATTAAAGTAACACGCGATTGTGAAAACATTTTGTTAAGTGTTATTAGATTCCAATTGACAAATTCGCACCGTTAATCGATACGTGACCATCTGCACATGGGTGACGTATCTGTGCTATGTTATTTGTATAACACGTTTAATTAACCGCTTAAGTCCCCGTACACAAACCGTTACGCGGTTTTCCATTATCAACAATTCCCCTTAAGCGGTGTAGTTAATTCTGTATCGCAGCCATTTATTTGTGTATGTTTGCAATAAAAAGTATTCATTTACATTTAAATTCATCCCTTAAGGAACATGGGTCATTATTGGTAATTACGCTCGTACCTATCCCTTCAAACCAAACACTTTCACTTTGTAATTCTATTTACAGGTAGTAATATTATGAGCGTATTTCACAGCCGATTCAGATTATCACGCACAACTTTTTAACGTGGGGATAGCATACCCAAATAATTTGATCTGATAAACAAGGGTAGACCAAAAAGGCGATTTAACGTTAATATATTACACAAATGGCACGCCATACGATAGGCCTGGTTGACTCTACTCTCCAAGAGTAGCGAAAAACAGTAATTTGACCTTTGACCCCAGTGGCCTTGACATTTCCAAAAAATGAACCCCACAAGATCAATTTCGCAGTGAACCTGCATCGACCCACCAAGTTTTATAGAGGTCGGACCAAGGATCTGTGAGAAGTAGAGGAACAACAGACAGACAAACGGAGAAGTAGAGGAACAACGGACAGACAAACGTTGCTCAAATTATAGTATGATGTAGATGAACACCATTTTCTACACTACTAATAATTTTAATTCTACTTTTGACACATTTAATTAATAATTGAAAAATATACATGATTATTTCAAAGAAAACTTGAAACTGGTTGAAAATGATAATACCAATAATGTTTAGGCCTGTTTGTGATAAATTTGTCATGCATACATAGTTTCTTCGCGTTAAAATTGATGAGCAATTAAATTTAAAGTCATATAAAAGATATTGAAATAAAAACCTTAAAAAAATATACGCATACCTTATCGTCTATCTTATTTTCCGCCTCATATACTTCGTAAAATCTACTATTCTCTCATTCCTTTGTTTATTAATAATTGCAATATTGTTTGGGTTAATAGACTTAATTATTCTTTTTACTTGAAAAAAATATATATTTTCAAAAAATAGGCCGTCCCCCTTATTTTTTGTCACATCACTTTGCACATTCTAACAAATTAGGCCTATGTTTAAATCTTCATTTGCTATTTATTTATGATATAAATAAACTTCAATAATGTGTTTTCGTTTATCAGTCTACACAGTCTCTCCTTTTCCCAAACTTAAATCTTGCAAATTCACAATAACTCCACAATGCATTTTTAAATACCAAGACCTACGAAGTTAATCTTGCTCAGCCCAAACCAAGACTTCTCCAACATAACATTCGATATAGTGGATCTGAATTATTCAGTGAACTCTCAGTAGGAACCTCGTTTGCCCTTTCCATAAATACACTTCTTCAAAAAATAAAATAATAATTCTTCTCATTTTATAATTAATAAATGGTTTTCGTTTCTATTTCCCTTCTGTTTGGAAAATTTGTCTGTATTGACCATTGCTTCAATGTGTGTGTTTTTTTTGGTCTTTCTTTCTTTTTCGTTTTACGTTCCCGTTGATGTGTTTTTTCTGTTTAATCTGCTTTGGTGATGTATTGGTGTTTTATGATAATGTGTTAAATTGTTGTTTTTGTTATGCATCTTGTTAACCTTTTAAATAATAATTATTATTATCATTGTTAATAGGCTAGACCACCAGACGTTTTGATTGATCTATTCAACCAGTTTTACTTCTGGGCTGCTGACGTTTTGATTGTCATTATCGTTAATTTGTTTTGATATTATTTAGCAACTCCAATATTATTATTGTTATTGCTCTAATTTGTTTATTATTGATGCGGACCCCTTTCCTTTGTCAGTGAAAATAAAATAATGTAAATTATATCTAACCCGTAACAACACAATATCTGAGTGTATTCTTTATATCAAGAAGAATTTGGTCGAGATTTTCTGCTTTATCTGGTAGGTCAAGATGTAGTTTTTCTTTGAGTTCTGACGGCTGCATGAAGTCAATAACTTTGTTTTTCCTTTCGAATGATCCTTGGATGTATTCAACAAGGTGTTCCATAACTTCTTTTAGGAATTTACCGGTGAGCTCTCCGGACTCTTTGGCTGGTAACAGATCTAGGAATACAAATAACGGTATTTTAGATAAGTACAACATTAGTAAATTAAATATCAATATAATATGTGAGTCACAGTTTGTTGCGCTGAACTGCACACAGATCTCAATCAACAACGTTCTTCTCTCCTAAGAATCACTTCGTATCAAATGCCAGCATGAATTTGCACTTCACTTGTTCGTAAGGTCAGATAATCTAAATCATCTGGGTTGCACCAAACTCTTTTGAAAGATGTAGTTATTTAAAATACACAGGCGCCAGAGTTTGTGCACTGGACCTTTTAAGTTTAAGTTCCTATTAATTACACATTACTTAATAATTAGTATTTTAATGGAAAGGGCTTTGCTGGTTAAATGAATGTAATATTTGAACTGATGAGAATAAAATCCATTAAATAGAATAAAAGATAATTCAAACTATCATTCATTGTATAGCTCTATAGAAGGCGTTGATATCAACATTTCAAAATCGGAGGCTTTAACAAAATATAGGGTTTTGAAACAAAATGACGCATTGCAAGAGTACGTTTTTTCTTAAACTTTTATAAAATGATATGTAAAATTTTAAGAATGGGCCTACATACTGTCATCTGGAAATTTGTACAAAAATTATAAATTTATTTGGAAATTAGACTATAGTCATTAAAACAAATCAAATTGCAGAAGATAAATGCAGTAAAATCGATCAACAGAAAAAAAAAACATTTGCGAACGACCGACTATACATTTTAAAAATTGTTGTGCTTGGATACCACAACAATTGATTATAACTATAGGCCTATACCACACTGAAAAATATTATCAGGTAACCCCTGTTAAATAAAGGTCATTCGATTCTACAGCACAAACTCTCATAAGAATCTAGACAGGTTTTGAAACTTGACATAGTTTATAAAAATCATTAACTTCTCTCTTATTTTGATTGTTTCACGCAAACTATGTTTATATTGGCACATACCGAGGCTGTTAAACGCTTACATCGAAATTAATACCGTAAGCTATGACGCTGAATTACCATGAAACATTAATGCTTGAACGTAATAGTTAGAGGAACATTCGATATCAACCGGTTTGACAGAGAGCATGAAATGGAAAAAAACGACTACGAACGATCGGAACCTAGTCCAAAGTCAATTGATTCCCCAAGCAACCTAAAATCAGCAGATATAAAAAAAAATACAATTATTCGATGTAAAGTAAGAAAACAATACTCAAAATTAAGTTATTTCAAATATTTTAAAAGTAGGTTTAAATTAGAAAAATATTTATTTTTATAGATAAATTCTAACCATAGAATATTTAAAAACATGCCAAGTTCCATGTACTGTATATAATTTTTTTTTTAATTTTCACGTTACAAAGGATAGAAAAATCTTACTGAACTGAATGATGTTTTTCAACTATTATGTTTCATATAATTTACCAAAATATTAGATTAGATCTATATAAGAAGAAATTATTTACGTTTTTCTGTTCCTTATTGCTATTGTGTGAAATGACAGTCTAGAAGCATAACATGCAAACAAACCAACAAGACATAAAATGTCATAAGATGTGTTATTTCTCCAACAATGCGACAGACTAACCGACTAACAAATATGGAATGGGAACACATATATAATAAGAAACTGCCTGTGAAAGTACATACCAAACAGATTATATTATTAAGACTTAAGGAAATAGCATATGAAACGTAAAGAGCGCGAAAGAGACTGGTAGACCGACCGACTGACCAACTAACAAAAGTGAAGCCCGACACTCATTTAAGGAACTACCTGCTAAATTGCAAACCAATTGATAGAATTGTAGATCAAAACCAAAAGATCGACCGACCGACCGACCAACCGACCGACATAGTAGAGACTACCGTGCTTAGACGCATAGAAAATCTCCATGGGGTAAAAAATGAAACGAATAAGAAGAAGACAGTATTCATGTCGTATATTATCCATTCCAAACATTATGAAATTCATCTCGATATGAATGATATCCGAGATTTACGATGATCTTACATAATTAAGTCATTTCAAAGGACAATAAGTAGCTTCGTTCTGGTTTATGCTTTTCCAAGATACAGCACTTCACAAAGATACGTAAGTGTAATGGATCAATGTTATTGAAAAGTCATTGCTATAATAATTAGACCCTACTACCAGTTAGGAGGTAACCCTAGGTAAAAAGGGCTCTATTTGAGTTCTGTAGATGGAGACTGGTTTAAACTTTTAGTATATTAATCCTATGCATGGCAATATTTAATAACGAATTTTTGATTCGAAGGCGCCATGCAATGTTATTCTTTGATAAAAGCTGTACTA
This sequence comes from Nesometra sesokonis, assembly GCA_025631205.1. NCBI lineage: Eukaryota > Metazoa > Echinodermata > Crinoidea > Comatulida > Antedonidae > Nesometra > Nesometra sesokonis. Next base: position 6,561 of record JAOTQE010006425.1, read on the forward strand.
TTAATAAAGCACATATAGTCAGTCGAGACGAGCATCGCGAAGTTCTAACTCCCAACAACGTCTGAAGACAAAACATACACTGTGCCATCCGTCTAAATCTATTTCACAAAGATTATAATTTCATACAGATACATAAACAATTTTTGCCACATAATTACTGCTTGGGCAGTCAGTTAGAACTTGTGAGAAAACGTCATAATAAGTAAGTCTCCATAAATCCAACTGGGGTACGGTCTCATAAAAAAAAATTAGGTTAAAAACGACCCCATTTTATGATATTGTGATATGGAGAATGGTTTGGAATGATACACTTTTATAAAGATACAAGTCATTGTCATGAATATAATTACTGATTGAGCAGTTAGGTGGAACTAATAATAAAACGAGTACACTGTTTCAATGAAAATGCCAACTCTAGGTGTCAATTTGGAAGTGTTCATAAATAAAAACACGTAAGTAACAATAAACCTCAACTGAGTTTTGTGAGATGAAGAATGTAAATATGTAAGTGCTATTCTATACAGAAAAAAAAACAAAATACAGTCAGAACTTGAGAAAAAAAATCAGTTTCCGCAGCGGTTGCGTTTTTGACCTCCATGAGGTCGGGGGTTCGAGGCTAACTCTGGTCGGCTTTCTGTGCCCCTAGACAAGACACCTTATCCACCTTGCCTCCATCATGGAGTATAAAGTGAGTAGCGTATTATGGGAGGAACGAATGCTATATGTGCTGATTACGAATGAAACATTATTGAATGGATTTTGTTCCATAGGTGTTTCTTCCAATAACTAGGCGGGGAGGGTGTGGGGTGTTGTGGGGATGGTAATAATTGTGAAGCGCTTAGAGGCCTTGGCAATAAGCGCTATATACATGTCGTATTTTATTATTATTATTATTATTATTATACTGTCTCTGTCTCTCTGTCTCTCTGTCTATACTGTCCTAAAGTGTCCACATAAATCCAACTAGGTAGGTTACTGTATATAAATAATATTTTGTAATAGGTAAAAATTCCCCATTTGGGGTTTTATAATGTCATTTAAAATTCACCAGAATGTATTGATTTGAAAGTATAAATAAACAGTTTTTTACTGGAAATATCTCAAAGTGATATTTTGTTTTTACATAAGCGCATTTTATTAATGTAATTGACAATGATCCTGTTTACAATTTTCAAATTAAAATGTCCCGTATAGTATAGTTACAGCGTTGGGATAAGCAATTAGGATCCATCTATAACAATGTCATTTGCTCCGAATTTTCTTTAACTTCGTTTATGTTGAGATGTGCAAAATTTCTCAATAAAAATGTTTTAAATCACCTAAAATATTTTGAATTATGTAGTATTATGTTTGATTTTAGTACATGAGATAATGACATTAAACTGGTGGCATAATACTGTAGACTGAAAATGGAGACTCAGTGGTCCCCGGTTCGTATATATTGCCACAATAGATCTCATTGTGCTGCGACGGAGGATCAAAATAGAAGTTAATAAATAGCGCAGTACAATGTTAAAAATATACAAATACACATTACAGGAATTTATTTATTATATATTATTTAAAAAGGTATTGTATAAATTAATGGCAAGAGAGTGCATTATTTGGTATTTATTTCATTAAGTAATCTGGAATCGGCCTGTTTCGGTATCTTTGTGTTTTACCGGCGAATATATCAAATGTATTACTTTTGCTAAGATACACCTCATGGGTGCTACGATTAGCAGAGAATCAGAGTTTGAAATCGTCTGCAGATTTATATGCCTTTTTAGCAAACTCCCTACACAAATCATTTTGACAAGTCGCAAATGAAATAAATCCAAGGCGCACTAGGGCTTCCGTATAAGAGTTGTAAGTCGGGCCAAGCACAATTCTACAAACTCTCCGTTGGATACTTCCTAATCTGTTAGAATGGTCAAAGGTATTGCCCCAGACCATACAGGTACAGCGTAATCACCGATTGGTCTTAAGTAACTTTTGTATACAGTATAAGTAATAATTTCAAATGATTAAGACCTGCAAGTTTTAGCTTCCTTATCATGAATAATTTCTTTAAGTGAGTCGATACTTTCCTGCATCTTACTGTGGGATCTAATTTTTCTACATTAAGGTGATATCATCCACATATTTCCAGACTTTTTATGCACATTACGCTCTCCCAAGGTACCATTAATGGCACACAAGAATATAATTGGCGCTAGAATAGTTCCCTGGGGTACACTTCCAGATATGTGACCCAATCTGATAGTATTATGGTATTTTACTCTTTGCTTTCAAGCAGAAATAAAGTCTACGACTCACTGGACAACGGAGTGGGAAACTCCCATCTGTAGAAGACAATGGAATGCATCAAAGGTTTTAGAGAAATCGGTCAGTCACCAGAATACTAATGCTGCCCGATCTCTCAGCGTGTGACACCAATTGATGATATACATCAATTATACAGTGGGTGGTTGACTTGCCTTTTTGTTTACCATATTGGAATGGGTCAATGTGGGGATGTATAGCATTTAGAATGTGCCTAGCAATAAGTTTTTCAGCAACTTTCGAAATAGTAGATCTTGACGAAATTGGTCTAAGGGCATGTATCGATGGAGGATTCGATTTAGGTAAGGGGATAACGTTAGCACGTTTCCATTGACTAGGTACTGTCCCGGATTTAAGAGAAATGTTTAGACTGGTCCTGATAACTCATACGCACATTTTTTAATAATTTTTGGGGAATGTCATCAGGTCCACCAGATTTAGTAACGGATACTTTGACCAATTCATGATACACTTCATAGGGTGCGAATTCTATCGGTTTTTTATGCACATGATAAATAACCTGGTAGGGTTAAGTTAATCGGATGTTGCAATTGAGAAAAACTAGCCAACGACTTATTAATTTCGTTAGAGGAATCGGTTAAATTTTTAGGGAGATATCGGGCACGGAAATTATCGGCTCAATTTTCTTGATACCTGCGAGTTATCTTACTTGTTTATGCCATTTGCTAGGGTTTGATTTCTGTAAATTTCTAACTTTGTTAACATGATATTTAGCTTTAGCTTTAGTTATTTGATTTATAATAGTATTTCTAAGTGTTTTTTTTTCGTGCAGGGTCGTTTCCCTGAGCAAACGTAAGATGCCTTTGTTTTAATAAACCGTTAATCCTATCGGTCATCCAGGGATTTACCAACTCCATTGAAAATTATATTAACTAACCGAATAATTTTTATTTAAATTTAATTTCGCTAGACAACGTCACCACTACAGTATCTTCTAATTAATTAAACTAAGTACATTTAACATTCGATTACTATTATTATTTTGCAGTAGTAGTGAAATTCAGTGATTTATACATTATAAAATATGATTTTGTAACATTGTTAAATTTATTGTTATATGGGCATTTATGTGACTGATTATTTCATTCTTTCATCATAAAAAATACACGCCTCCTATTCTAAAACTTGAAAATAGAAAAATAACACTTGACGTGACGAATTAAAGTATATGAATTAAATAATATGTACGCCTTGTGTTTTTAATTGTAGGCCTGGTCTATTTATACTTCAAACAACTAAGGTTTTAAAAATATTTACACTAGTGCTTTAGTTTTGTTAATTTGAGATCCAAAAAGCAATTTAATGTAAAGGAGTGCCATTTCGAGCATCTACATGAGCTCTATTTTAAAACTATTTTCATTTATTTTGTTTTGTTTGAATAGTTGTTAAAATATACCATCTCTGTGTTCTTTACGTCTACGGACATGGTGGTGTGCTAACCGTGATTATGCCATGTCCCTTTATTATAATTTGAAGTGCCCTTTTTCTGTACCATGCTCCTCTCGTCTGGATATGCCCAGCCACCCTCTTCCGCACATTCTAGAAACCAACGCATTGGTATTGTACCGTTCAATAGAACGTCTGACAAAAACATAGACACACATCTTAAAATAGAATTCGAGAACAGAAAGTACAATATAGTAACATGGCTGTATGCACAATCGTGATGTATGGAGACTAGGTTAGGAGGTTCGTCTATACTAAACTATATGTTTTTTATCACCAATAATGATGAAGAAAATTTTCTTAGATTATTGTTATTGTTAATAATTACATTACAAAAACTTAATAAATATTTAAAACGCAACAGCGGGGAAAACCCGATAAAGATTAATAAATGAAAATTGAATTTCAACTGAAATTAATCTATAGTGCAGCTAAGGTGTTACAATAAAATGGTGGAACCAGCTTGAGCAGGGCTTGCTAGCCCACAAGATCAACAATAATGAGTTAGTAGTCAAGTCGTGGTTTATATCATGGAGAAAAGAAATTATTCACCATGCATGACCAAGTGTATGCAAATAAGGGAGATTGGTATGTTTCTTGGTATTTGGGATATTATAATGAGAAAAAACAATGCTTTAATGACAGTGGAAGCTCAATAATATTTAATCTCTCTCAAACTGTGTCTAATGAAGCTTCGACATACAGCGCTAGTATGCGGTTTCGAGACATGAGACATGACCGAAGATCTAAAGATACATCCCCACTGTGCAAAAATGGTGGCCCCGGATAGATACGCAAAATAATATAATGTAAAAGTGTTGGGACAATCCCATAAAAACGGAAGGCCACATACACACACACACACACACACATAT
>JAOTQE010006436.1:0-11208 GCA_025631205.1 Nesometra sesokonis
ATTTAAAATTAATTAATTATTAATTAATTAATTAATTAATTATTATTAATTATTAATTAATAATTAATTAATTATTAATTAAAAATTAATTAATTAATTAATTAATTAATTAATTGATTGATTGATTGATTGATTGATTGACTGACCGACCGACCGACCGACCGACCGACCGACCGACCGATTGATTGATTGATTGATTGATTGATTGATTGGTTGGTTGGTTGGTTGGTTGATTAATTAATTAATTAACTAATTAATTAATTAATTACTTAATTATTAAAATTAGTTACTTAATTAATTAATCTACTAATTAATTAATTAATTAATTAATTAATTAATTAATTAATTAGTTACTTAATTAATTAATTACTTAATTACTTAATCAATTAGTTACTTAAAAATCCTGAAAGTTCTACCTTTTCTGATAACTTCCTTTTCGAATAACCTTTCCAAAATAAATAATATTTTAGCCTGGATGTGGAGCACTGGGTGTACTTATCTAAGAATTGATTAACTAAGTGATTAGAACATGCTCTCCTTATCGAAGCCATGAAACGTAGGAACATTTTTTAATTACCCACAATGTCACAACAATTTGGGTTCAAAACCTAGTGGCCGAACGAGTGGATATCTTCATAAATATCACTAGCATAAACGGTCCAAGAAAAAATGAATGCCTATTCTATTTTGGGAGGAAGGCGGGGGAGTGTCATGGTCTAAATAGAAAACTCGATTGACCTTAATGGCCGCCTATACCTATTGACATTAAAATTTACACGAGCTGCATAATGCCTTCATGGCAAGTTGTTTTATTATTTACCTTAACAAGTCCAAGAACAAGAACAAGAACAGCAACAACAACAATAACAACAACAATAACAACAACAACAACAACAACAACAACAATATCAACAGCAAGTACAAGCCAACTACAATATACTACATTATACTACAGCTGATGGAATCTGAATCTAAACTTCATTTGAATAAGCCATTTCACGGTTTCAACTGCGCATGTTCGAGATCAAGGTCACGTCATAGAAGCGGCGCCGAGGCCGTACCGCCCCTGTGCGGCGAATTCTCAACTCAATTCACTGAACCGCGCCGCCGCAAGCATAGAATTACGACCGCGGCGCCGCTTCTTCTTGACCTTTGTAACGCACATGCGCAATTGAAACCGTGAAATGGCTTATTCAGTTGTAGTTGAATTGCAGTTAACATGAACAGAACATATTACAAATAACTGTAATTCAGATGTAATTGATGAAAAGGTTTTTCATACCTTCTGAACAATTATCATTATGAGGGTTAATGAGCGGTAAGTTTAAGTCCTGAGGAAACAAGAATTTCATGACAAAACCTAGAATATTTTATTGATAATGAAATAATAAAGTAAATCTCAGGATTGTTTAAAAGCCATGTTAACCATCACACGATACCACTACTTAAATGATTTCCTCCTTTATAGATTTTAATCCCTTTATTTTTTAAAAAATAATTCATCAAGTTCTCGGTGTATCAAAGGGACTTTTCAACGGTAGCGGATATAGTGTGCCAACAGAGATGTTTGGTCATAGATATTCAGCAAGTGTTGCTAGCATGGCAGCGCCACCCTTCGGGATTGGATTTCTCATGGCAGGATTAGTTAGTGGTAAGCATAACTTCAATTAATTAATTTAATTAATTAACTTAATTAATTATTTTCTACATAAGCAGCTTAAATTTCCATGCGACGGCCATAACCTGGAATATTATGCAAATTAGACAAGTTGTATGCTATTGTAGATTTTTCTGCAAGTCTATATTTTATATTTTGAACTTTTTATGAAGTGCGCCACCAGCAGATGATTTGAAGTTTTGTCTACGTGAAGTTTTGATGTTAAATACAAAATTCAGACACAAGTACGGTATGATAATCTATACTATGGAAGGCATTTTGTGTCAGATGATTGTGTTTTCACCAATTTAAACGGAATTGCCGTTGTGAACCAAGAATAATGCGATTGAAGACTACAGTTTTTGGTAATCTGATACTCAAAGTGGTCATGTTGTTCTAGTTGTACTTCTGACATGACCTCGGCTAATTACCACTTAACATATCGGTTCCCGGGGTTTAGATGGCTGTAAATCCAAAAATTATTATTTATACATATATTATTATACAAATTTATCCAAATTGTGGTTTAATTAAAGTTTGTGACAACTAGCCCAGGATTTATAATGCTGGATTTAATCCTTGAGTAAGGACTCGTTCAAATTTGATAAAATTATCTGCATGCGTACCACTATAGTGAGCTTTGCGATGACGTGGGACACGCAAAAGAAAATAAACGCGATCAGACGTGACCGACGTCGGGTGCGTTCTACCTTCTGTGTTAAATCGATTTCAATACTAACGACGTGCACAGGGGACGTGACGACCGTGTTGAATAATAACACTTTAGAACTAGACTGTCAATAAAAAGCATAACAACTCTAACTCTTCACAAATTCAGAGAAATTTCCAGTTTTGAGTTATTTTCTACAAATAATGCAGGAAGTGAAGATGATGCTATTCAACCTTACTTCCATTATTATTGGAAAAATCACAAGACGACCATCTCTGCCATGCGTAGTGACATTGGCCTGACGTTTGTTCCACAACGTCGCGTTTCGTAAGCTCTCTATTGGCTCTTCTTTGCCGTGTCTTTAAAATATACAGAGTATTTTATGAGAAAGTATTTCTAAGAACGTTCCGTGCAGGTTGGTGTCTTTTTAGATGCCACGAGTTAGTAGATTTTTATTTGCGAGGAACATGCAGAATTATTCTAATGAGACGAGGTCATATCACGACCTCCAAAAAAATCTTCGCAAGTACGTTCAGGGGCAGATTTAAGGGGTTAACAGGCCTAATCTCTCCTAAAATTTACTCGGAAGTGTTTGTGTTTAGCTTTTAATGTTGATGGAGTAGTAGATATAGATATACAGCTGCTGCATATAAGCACTCCCAGAGACAAAGGTGGACCTGTCAATGCAGGCGCAGGTTTTTTTTTGCTTTGACTTAATACAAAAATATTCGGACTCTATAGTTCCAACCTCAGATTAAATTACTTGATTAATCTACTAAGTAATACAGTAAATATTATTTCTTATTTGAAAATGTGCTCTTAATAGGAGGTATTGAGCTTACGACAACTTGTTTCTCTTAGGGTTTAGCTACGATTTGACGGGTTCCTACGATTCTGCCTTGTATGCCTGTGCCGGGATGTTTTTAGTTGTGGCGGCATTAGCATTAATTACTCAAGTTTGGCAGAAAACATGTGCTATTGAAAGGTACCAAAGCATGAGACGCACCTCAATGGCCGTCACTACAATTCAGCGAGGCAGTTACAGTGCTGTGAGTCAGAGAGCAACACCAGTGTAAAAATGTGCAGCAGTCTGTCACACTGCATACTCCATATTGACAGATATAAAGAGATATAGACTTGCCGTGTAATTTTGAAGGACTAAAAGTGGCATTGAAAGGATAAGCATGTTATGACCTTATATAAAGTGGAAATAAGGTAAATTTCCAGTGTGCACATTTTCGCTGTTTGTGACCCTATCACCATATTTGAGCATTATTATTTTCGCGAATTTTAATTTTTTTATGCTCATAAAATTTAGTATAAGTATATTTTCGCGGTGTTTTATATATAAAATATTATATGAAATTTATATACCACGAACACTTTGACAGTATTAGGCAGGCCCGTATTTAGTGGGAGGGGGAGGGTTCGGGGGTTCGGACGTGGAAAGAATGGAGGTGTGGCATTCAAGATAGAGCTATAGTGATGTGATGTGGAATTGACTGTTTATAAATTTGTTTTACAATTTTAAATTCCCCGCTTTTTTAGATATATTTATATTGCTTATATTTTGCTGCAGTCGTTTTCGTTTATTTATATAACTTTTAGATTGGCCCTCAGTTTTGTAAAGTATTGTATGTTTTTTAATTCGATGGAATACATTTTCTTGTACTGTATAATGTGAATCTTAAAGATGTATTTCCATATAACATCAGTAACACAACAAAAAGACACAAACTGCAATGCGCGCCGCTCGTTCTGAAAGGTGCGCGTAGAACTACAAACGATGAACGTTCTTATTTGTTAATTTGTACACGCGCAATTTTGCGTCTCTTCACGCCTCTCAGTACGCGCGGATAACAGTTTATGCCTGTTTGTTGTAAATATTTTTTCATCAGAAAAGGCTAAACTATAAGTGAGTATGAGACGTCAATATAGCGCCTTACAAGGAATATAGCAATAAAAGTGAATGAGCCCGACCAGAAGGCCTGTGAGACAGGCTGACAATTTGCAAGAGAAAAAACAAGACGAGATTATAAACATTAGTACATAATTTTAGTTTTTAAACAACAAACATTCGGTTTTCCTCTTTATTGAAAGACAATCCATAGTTTGTCGTTTGTATCTATGATTTGTCTTTCGATAAAAGGCAAACCATTGTACATGTTCAGTTTGTCGTATATCGAGGCAAACCACAGGAAAACAAATCATAGATTGTTATTAGAAACCATCAAACCGTAGTTTGTGGAAGAAAAACAAATTTTTCGTGTACAAGCCATACTTTATTTGTAGTGTGTCGAACGGCGCCCCGTAACAAACAATTATTATGTTATCAATTTTATCAGCTCACTGGCGGATCCAGGTGATTTCAGGGGCGTCGTGGCACCCCATAAATCCCAAAACCGTTGCTCCGCCTAATATTGGGCCGCCGACAGAAAGGCGATAGACACAATTAGCAAGAGACAATTATCACGGAAAAGTGATGAAAAGCTGTTTTTTTGCTTGTCAATCAGAGAAAATTTGACCGCAAAATAATGTTAAAACCGCCCCGGATTCAAGGGGTTGGGGTGGGGGCACCCGACCTAGCCTTCCATTTGACTTGAACGAATATTATTTGAACTTGAAAAACTAGTTTTTTTAAAATAAACTCTCTGTGAAAATTGACTCTCAGACCCAGGAAACCCATCTTGTTGGAAAATTGGTCTGGGGAGGACCCTAGACCCCTACAAACAACACGAAATTTGGCACCGGTCCCCTTCTATCAGGCATTGGGCCCCTATTCAACTCTTTTGGATCCGCCCTACATCTGGTGTTATAATAATAATTTGTTTTGCTTTAAACCAAAAAATAAATACGTACGTCACGTTTACAACCAACGGAGCTCTTTTGTTCAAAAAGTCCTGTAAGTAGAGGGCGGCAGACAAATGTCCAGTCGTCTACAACTAACTTACTAGTCAATACGCGATGAAGGCTCGTAGGGTACAGGTTTAAATTTCACATTCGTGTTATTTTATTTTGGTTTAATTCAAGAAGATTTATTGTATTAAACCAAAAATGATTTTGATAATTTTTAAAACGAGGTAATACATCTTTAAACCAATAATTGATCTGTACTGGTTAGTTTGTTATGCCTAAATATAAATAAAAAAGAACGCCAATGAACAATTATATAGACTCGGGTCTTTTTTTATTAGCAAAACGTATTAAAATCGAGATACAATGTGTAATGGTATGTTTATCGGTTGCTACAATCCCATTATTCCCATATCTCATTGTAATAAAATAATAAACATAATTTTTCAAAAATCGAATTAAGTTTCTAACAACAATCACACTGTACTTGACATGACTTTCATTCATTAAGAAATGAACAAGAAAAGTCTACAGTCTCACCAATGCTACACATAAGATGACAATTCATTTTTACAACTATAAAACTATGTTACATGTATCCCAAATACAAAGTGAAACAGGATTTTTGTGCATATTCCCACAAGTCTGTAATTATTATCTTTTAAACAGGTTTTTCATTTAGAAGTATGGCCCCGTACGCTGGCTTGTCAATGGTGGGGGATAATTAAAATTAGTATTCAAAAAACAGAAGATATAATAGTTGAAAAGAAAGAAGTATAGAACCTCTCTATTCCATCCATAACAGAAGATATATTTTTCCTTTGTTACCAATTAACAAAATGTGAGATTTTACATTATTGAGTTAGGTATTGGACAATCGTTTGATTTCAAACTGTAATTAAATGACTAAATACACTAGACCTAATAGAGGACCCGTACATATATAGGTTAATAAACAATTGTTTTGTCTATTGTCACAACCCCCGCCCCTACAGCGTACGCGCCTGTAAAGAATAGAGCCGAGTAACTATCACTAAAAATAACATCGGGTCAGTGGTTAAGGAGTATCGCGTCATATGGAAAAAAGTTTTCCGAATTTAGTTTCGGATCGACTGGTGTTCATACTCCCTAATTTTGAATATTTTTTAAAGCTTCCCTAAATTTTTTATTTTGTTTTTTTCCCTTGGCTTACATCACAATAAGTATAAACAAGTATAAAATGACAAACCTGTGTCGTACTTAATGACTGCATTATATAAAATAAAAACCATTCCAACCTCCGAGGTCTAACATTCGGGAGATTTGTCAAAGTGCGCCCACTATCTGAAAATACTGCACCTTTTACTGCGTTTTATGACGGAAGGGTAGAAAAAGCAAACCAGAAAGGGGTTAACTAGCGCCAATTGAGATAAATTTAGAACGATGAACGGAATTGTTTATTAAATATTAAATATTATGCTAAACCAAATTATGGTGCTATAGAACAAACAGAAAATTTGGAGATTGCTAAAAAATTCAGGAGACTACATGGAATCTCGATAGACTCTCGGGCAAATGGAAAGGGTTGGAACCTCTTAAACTTTACAATGGCAGCTATTTAGCACAATACAAAATTATTTTAAATAACGTAAAGTCACTTAGGAAACTTATGGAAGGAAGAATTCGCTACCACTTGATTCGTAGTCCGTCACAAAGCAAAACGGCTGACTGCCACTCCAGTCCCCACAGGAATGACACACTCTTCGTGTGCTACCTGCTCCCAGATAATAATTACTATCACAGAAGAAGGTTACATTATTTCCGTAGCTAAAGTCGTTACCGATTCGTACTCCGTTTTCTATCGGGCCTGGATCTGGACAATCTTGTGAAATACCTGAAACAGAATAACATTATTGTTAATGTAGGCTAGACACTGCATGACATATAGCATCACTGATTTGTTTACATTTATTTAAGACGCATTTTCATTGGGAAACTAGGAGTGTTAAAATCCGTCAAGTCAATAATATAAATTCCTTCCATTAAATTCTTTAAAAATGTGTTTATTTTATATTTTTCTAAAATAGTATAATTGGTTGGTAAGCATTATTTTTGGTGATAACTGTTTATAAGCACTCGGTATGGCTGTGACAGGGCGAATGTCTCCGTTGGCTCGTGTCAACTGGTAGGGTGTCGGTAGCATAAAGTGCAGATAAATGGTGACCCTTTTATAACTTAGCAGTTCTAAATCTCTTGTACCATTGTTTCTGTTGTGTTCCTTCTGTAAAAATTATATCGCTATATTGCGTCCTCTACAAACTCAACATTGCGCCCTCTACAAGTTTGGAAATAACCTGTTTATTATTAATAAACAAAGAAATAATTATATTTACTTACCCTGAAGAACGAACTTAACACCTTGGCAAGAAGAATCGTTTTCGACGCTGTTTCCAGCAAAAATGCCGTTTCCACCTAAATTAGCAGGACAACTGGAATAGGACGCGGACCCGACAACGAATTCTTGACCGCCTGAGCAAGGTGCAGTAAGGACAATTTTCCCGCCTTGTTTAAAGTTGAAACATGTCTGTCCATTCTCGTCTGTTTGTTGAGATGCTGTATATGAAAAATCATTTCCCGAAAGACTGGAAATATAAAAAATAAGTTAAAATAATTATTATTAAGTACGTTTCAAATTAAGCACGGTCGACCTGCTCATTAATACAGATCTTGGACTGGAAGATGTTTGTAAGTAGAACGTTCTTAAATTGGAAAATTCTTTCCCTGGTTGTAGGAATATTTTACTACACTTTTCAGATCTCTATTTATACACTTTTCAATTTACATTGTGATTTCAAAACAATTTGTTTTCAACAGAGAGATCAAACACTAGGATGTTAACCATTAGTCTCTATCAATTTATTCGAAAATTTGATTCAAAATTTGAAATATATTTAGACATTTTAAATAAACCATATCATAAGATGATGCTCACAAAAGTAAGGCTCGAGATTATCTTAAATTTATAAGCCTCGCGAATATCCTGTATGAAAGCTTTGTAATTGTGGAATATTGAAGATATTTTTCATTCCCTTTTAGTGTGCCGTTTTTATAGCGATGAAAGAGATCACTTCCTTCCACACAAAATCTCAATTATGTTTTATCTAAGGTCATTACTCAAGTCCAGGGTCAAGACACGATTTTATCTATCTTAGAGTTACAGAGGAATAAAACGAAACGATGAGCAACACACAGTGCCAAAAAAACTTGTCAAATTTAAAACAAATGGCTACAGTAATCTTTGAAATGTTAAACGTGATGATTGACCAACCGACCAACTGAAAAGTGTATTAAAATAAAAGCTTACGTGATCATTGTGTTGCCTGCTGGGTCGTTGCAGTCTGGATCGTAACATGCGGTAACTGTTACGCAGTTGGAATCAAACATCACGCGATCAGCGTTCCACCAAGTAAAGTGAGTGGCGTTGTACATCCATACCTTGTCACCATATTGGTTTGTGGTAACAATTCCTTCTCCATCCTGGTACCATACACCTTTTGTTTAATAAATAATATAACATTATTATTAAATTCTGGCGTTTTCCCCGGTTCAATGTTATATAGTATTCACCCGCCCGCAGTTAAATATAAGCCTCTGACGTCACTTCGCCATGCGAGGAAATTGTTTTTATGCTGTAAATGGTGAACGCACGGCAAGAACTAGCTAGGCATAACCACCTGTTAAAATTGTTTACCTATTGTGGATTATGAAGAATAATAGAGAAACATACAAGAGTTGCTGTTAATGTTTTTCGATAATATCTGCGAGAGAAGGCATTAAATTTGAAGACATAGGCCAGCTAGGCCTAGACCTACATAAAGCCTAAGCATTGGTCGCCGGCGGCAGGCCTAAGCTAGTCTAAACCCTGAAAAATCGGTAATTAAAAGTAAGCTATATTTAATAATAATTATAATATTGAATACCTATTTTCGGATGATACCGAAAAATATTGTACTCGCTGACTTCGACTCGTTCAATATTTTGCCACAGCTCGTAAAATATTTGTCGGTATCTCCATTTAGAGGCATTAAATATTGTATAATTAAAACATGTTTGAAAACTTAAACTTGTACAACAAATGTATGAACCAAAGGGCTTCCGAATACATTTACTGTATTATTGTAAGGTTGTTTACAACGCTTCCAAGGATCATGGTGATGGTAGTGATGATATAATAATAATAATCTTTATTAAATCTAAATATTGAATCAGTGAATTTAAACGAACACCCCGACTTAACATAATGGTAAATTAAGGTGTAAGTTTTGGCCAACCTGACTTGGAAAATGTACCGAATACTCAGTACGTTTGAGAACACTTGTAAAAATCTTCGCAAGTTGTTCTTGGGTGGGACTCGAACCCACGATCTCCAGATCACAACAACAATAATAATTATTCACATTGCAGTACTCGCTGCTTCGTTGGGCTCGAATCTAACTCAGCCGCCAAGTGGTGGTCTAGAGGTATGATGTCAGGCTAGTTATCTGGAGATGGTGGATTTGAGACCCTTCCGAGAACAACTTGAAGATTTTTCACAAGAGTTCTCAAACGTACTAATATTCGGTACATTTTCTACGTCAGGTTGGGAAAAACTTACACCTTACTTGATTCTCCTGACGCAAACTCAGTTTGCAACAATAAAAATGGTTAATGAAGAACGACATTGTTTCCTTACCTTTTTCTCTGTCAAAATAAAAGGCACCGATTGATTCGCCTTCAGGTGGAGCATTGGTAATGGCATTCAAGGGAAATTCCAGAGTAACTGCTCCATTTAAGTTGACTTTCTCACGACCTGATTTCTTAACTACTGAAATTTCTGCCATGCCAAAACTTTCCAATGGTCGGATATCATAATCTATAAAACAAGTTTAAAATAACATTCTGTACTCTATACCGTAATAATAATACTAATTGGCCTATACTTATTAGTAAAAATATTAATGGAGGAAGCGAGTAGTAGTAGTAGTAGTACAAACGTACAAACAGTAAAAGCAAACAATAATAACAGCAGGGAATCCAACATTCAGTTTCAGCAGCGTCAGTAACAGTAACAATAACATAAGGCAGCAACAACAATAGCAACAGCAAAACCAGCATTACAAACAGTAAAACCATTAGGAACACTGCATAGGAGTAGTAGCTGTAGTAACACCAGTATACCAACGTCGAAGGTAGCAACAACAAAAGCAATGAATAATAGCAGCTAAGCAGCGAAACCAGCAGTAGTATAAGCAATAACAATAGCAGCAACAGCAAATTAATACAGCAACAACAAAAGAAAACAACAAAATGAGTAAAATCAGCAATACTCATAAAACTAGACAATATATCATCAGTGACAAGAAGAATGACAACAGTAAACACAACAACAACAGAACAAAATCAGACAGCATCAACAACACTACATAAATGGTAGTAGCTATAGTAACACCTACAGTAACAGCGATGGTAGTAACAACAAAAACAAAAGTTCAAGTTGTTTATTGAAATGTATTCATATAACGCATTTAAAGCAACTATATATCTAACAGCAATGATATCAATAGTCAATACTACATTAAAAGTAACAGCTGTAGCAACCGCCAGAAACGAAAACATCAATGTTTTTATTAATGCCTTTGGTTTACTGGAACAGAGTTTTCGAGGTAGATAGAGTTTTTGAGATATCACAAGCATACATGGCGAGATCGCATGCGAACTACGCATCACTCACATGCTCTCATATTACAACTTATGATCTCGCCTTATTATCATAAGCTCTCTTTATCATCATTGGCGGCGGAAGGGAGGGGTGAGTGGGACGCGTGCCCCAGTGATAACTCAGGAGGACAGTTCCCCTGAAATTCACTTCAACTTCAAAATCAGATAGACTGACTTTCATTTTGTTGCTATGATTGGTGCCTTGGGTGCCGGAGCACTTCCCTTTAGAAGTAAGCAACACAAAACAGTATGTATATATGGTAAATATGAATATTTTGCTCTGAACCCCCCC
>JAOTQE010006447.1:0-11208 GCA_025631205.1 Nesometra sesokonis
CATCATTAAAGACTTTAGTTCCAGTGAGCTACCTATATGTTTTCTACGGAAGTTAGAGAGGAATTCTTTACGTTTATTTAAAGCTGAGTTGGATTTTAATTTCTTACATTATTATTATTATTATTACTATTATTATTATTATTAATGGTTATTAATAAATAAGCTTATTAGTAAAGCATGGTGCACCATCGGCACGCGTAGTTATTACATATCAAACATGTTAAAAACCTTGTGCGGCATTGTAGGCACATACAAATTCACGGCACATGTAAGGTTACCTTGCAGTGGTGGCACGAGTGATTTTTGGGGCATGCCGTTGAATTGAGTGCGGCGGTTTTAAGCGTTGAACGAGATCAATTTACAAAAATGTCATTAATTTAAACATTACAAACAAAATCGAATTAAAGGTAAGTTTTCAAAACCGACTTAAATAAACTAAGTGACTTGGTAGAACACATTTACTCTGGGAGAGCATTCAAGAACGATATGCAGCAACTGAGAAAGTTCCGCTTAAATAGGAAAATGTCTTGTACAGGCAAGGAAATTGGAGGAATTGTGATGAAGAAAGAAGAAAACATATAGGTTTATATTGAGATGTGATGTCAGTTAGGTATTCAGCTGACATTCCATGAAAAGTTAAAAGAGCAATTTTATATTGAATACGATGACGAACTGGCAGCAAGTGAAGATCACACAGAATTGGGCTGATGTGCTTCTGTTTCTTTGTTGCCATTACTAGTTTGGCAGAGTGCTTTGAACTTTTTTTAATAAACTTGTAAACAGATTTATCAATACATTAGCTCCCGGTTTATACAAATAATAAACAATTACACATTTGCTACTGACAATGAATTTAGTATAAATAAAACCTTGATAATACTATGAAATAAACATAATTGAATATTCTATATTCACACACACGAGTAGTTACCGGTATTATACAATATATAAATACCTTATCAACAGTACCACTGTTGTTATAGGTAATGAATTTGTTAAAAAATAAAACCTTGATAATAAAGATAATTAGTTTCACTAGGTTTGTTAAGGCCTATCATCATTAGTTTCACTAGCCTTGTGAACTATGGACAGGATACGATAAAATATAGTGGTCTGTTTAAACCAAGACAACACCCAACTACTAATTATGATAGTGATCAATGGATAAAAATCAGAGACAGAGAAAAACACAAAAATTAGGTTTCGTTCATATTTATTTAAACTACCAAAATATTAACTTACACTGAGTAATGTAGTTATATAGATACAGGGGCGAGTGTAGGATCTTGATTTAGTTGGAGCTCATACCTGCGAGGATGCAAACTGACCAAGCAGGGAGAGTGTAGCATAAGGGATTTCCCTCCCACAGTGTGAAAAAGTTTTAAAAATTTCAAGAAAAATGGAAGCAAATCTAAGGTTATCTGAAAGCAAATGGGGAGTGCGCACTGTTGGACACCTCTAAACATGCCTCTGAGATACGCTTTTTTAATTTTTTTTTAGTTCCTTATAGTTTTTCTTTACAATCCAATAGTTTTAAGAATTTATTATCCTAGTTCGCTTGGTAGTTAGTGGTAGTATGGTTGCACTCTAAATATCCCCCAGAGATATGTTGTATTTTGTTTGTATTTTACTTCCTATATTTTAATTTTTCTTTTGTATTTTCTTTACAATTCATTTTTTGGTTTAAGTATTATTAGCTCAGCCCCGCTAAATTTATGGTCACGGTGTTGCATGCTTAGTCAAATTTCATGACATTGCATTTATTTTTTGGTGAAATACAAAATTATAAATTTCCCATCATTATACAGTACTGTTCAGATATCCTTTACCATCAACTCGCGTTGAACCGCAATTGAAAATCGAGGGGGCTCGTGATTATTATGCATGTGAGGACATGCTTGATAGGGTGGAATAGAAAAGTTATCAGCGTGGAATGCGGTAAAACGTTATCATAAATAAACCAAGACAGTTCATAGACAAAATAGAAGACGTTTTAACACTGCCTTGTTGAATCTTGATTCTCATGGAGTATATCGTATTACGAATTCGGGTAGCTAATTAACCGCGGGTCACTCGCGATACAATCGCGGGCCACGCGCGAGGGAATGGTAAAGGATTTTTGAGCAGTACTGTAATCAGCTATCATAATAATAAAAGGAATGTTTAAACCTACTTATTACATGGGTAACTTCATTTAATTAATTTTATTAGAGTTTGATGTATCTACATTTAAATAAATATCCAAACAATACATTTAACATTATCAATAATTATTTATAGTAAGCCTTAATGAGGGTACATTTAGTTTTCTCGATTATCTTTTCGTGAGACACAATAAGAATACAGTACTTTCATAATTTGCTTAAGTAGTGTAATATTAGATAAAAACCACCTGTCAATTCTTCCACATGCAATGAATTGTATCAATTCTATAGAAGGCAACAATCATAATTGCATGTTTTTTTTCTTACCAGACACACATCCAGATTAAATCTTTTGGTGATAGAGCTTTCAGCATTGTAGAGCCTATCCTCTGGAATGGTTTACCAGGATTTCAAGTTAAAGCTAAAATTTTCTTTTCTCTTTTATGCTAATATGGAAACATATAACAGTGTTTTAATTTAGTTGCTATGATAATGTTTTGACAATAAAACTTTTTTTATTTTAAGGTGGCTGTATTTTTTTTATTGAATAACTACCATTTTTCATTTGTATTTTTTCACGATGTCTACAAAGTTCTCTCAAGACATCTTTTTTTTCAGTTATCGTGGTTGTTATGGCTAATTCGTCTAGTTAGAGGTCTAGAACTGAGAACACCTGTGGGTTATGCACTAGCCAGTCTATGCATCTTATATTGCTTTTAAACAGAAAGCGGTGATATTGGTTTGGTCAATTTTTCTTGGTAGTCTAGGATTATGGTATGTAATTACTGTTTAGGTTTTCATATGCGCCTTGAGCACTTTTGAGAATTTGTGCGCTTAACAAATCCTTACTTTTAATTTTTCTTTTTGTTATCTTTATTTTTCTTTTTATTATTCAATCATCAAGCGCATAGAAGCTTTTTCAATTATTTTTTTTTATTTTAAGTCACATCCAACAGCAAATTTACTCACCACTTACAAGATGAGATCTACGCCATGCTTTCTACTCCAAGTGTCATTATGAGGCTTGGGGAGTGGTGTTGTTAAGTCGTGGGAACCAACCTAGCGTTCAGCCAGGTTCGAACCCAGGACCTCGGGATTGGGAGACAAGCATGCTAACAACCAAGCTACAGTGCCACTCCAGTTTTTTTGCACTACTATTATTATTTATTATTATTTTTTTATCCTGTTTGCAATCCATACAACCCAACACAAATTTCCACTATACTGAAACAAATTTGTGAGATTTTCCAAACTATGCTCAACCAATTCTATCATTTCTTCAAATAACACCATAAAACCTGGAGTCGACAGAAGCAACTTTAAAGTCACCCAGCAGAGATCGAGAGCTGAGGCTGCCATTTTTGGATAGATGAAACCTGCACGGAAATGTGACTCTTAAACAGTAAATAAATAGAGGTCTGGTGAATGCATGAATAGCCAAAACAGTTCCACTAATGTTGAACCCATTCATACAATGAAATTTTCAAATCTTCCTTAATATTTGCAAGTTGTATGGCCGAGTGGTGAGGTAGAGGAACTATGAACCATAGCAATAACAACAGCATGGGTTTGAGGCCCGCTCGCACCATGGTTCTGGTGGTGGAACAATGTTTTCTCGGATAAGGACTATAAACCGTAGGCCCAGTGTATATATATGGCTCGTGTGCACTATAAAGAACCCAGTACATCTTCAAGACAATTAGGGGGTTAGCCCCGTGTACTGATCCATACACCTCATGCCGTGAACAGATGAATGAGTGCCTGTATCGGGCAGCAAGACATGACCCTTAGGGGAGTAGAAAGTCATATGAATGTGTAACATCTGGTCCACAGTGCCTTGAGACTCAAGGCGCTATATAAATCAAACTATATTACACATTACATTACATTTTCCTTTGAAAAAAATAACTCTGTTAGCATGGTAGATAATGGTAGTGACAAGGTGGTTAAAGGTAGGTAGGGTTAACCCTATAAAAACTACCATATCAAGAGATACTACCGAGGATGGTCAACAATGCTCTACAAGTATACATAGGAAAATACAGCCATCATTTAGAATAAACCTTAAGGCAATAATCACATCAACACACAGGGTAACTATAACTTACTAAGAAGTTCTCTGTGTTTCTAGGTAGATCTTCCTAGTAGTTTAACCTGGTAGATCAACCTAGTTAGAGGGTGTTATTTATAAAAAATTTAAAATGTTACTTAAAATATCAGAATGAGAAATCAAACTGAAGTTATGAAATAAAATATACAGAAGTTGCTTTGTATTTCATTACATTTCCTGTTGTTTATTTGCATTTTTCTCAATAACTTCCTGTGCGACAACTTAGTGGTTTTCCATGCCTTGCCTCATTTATTTATTAAAATTTAAACATAGTCCAAGAGGAAGCTCAACACAAAAGTGGGTATCTCTATTTACACAAGTATTAATTTCTTTTACTAAAAAACAAAAATCAGAGAGCTCAACTTTAATAAAAAAAATTGACTACTTTTAGATACTTGTGCATATTGTATGGTGGAGCAGTTAAAGCAAGTGAACTGTGAATCATAGCAAAAATAACAGCAAGGGTTCGAGGACCGCTCGTACCATGGTTTTGATGGTGGTCATACTGTACATGAAACCTGTCACGGACAGGAGGATGTGCTAATGTGGTAGCTGCAAAGGACATGACGTGACCCTTAGTGGAGAAGCCAGACACTGAATGTGCAAAATCTAGTCCACTCTGAGTTTCAAATTAGTGCAATACAAACGTGTGATAAGGTAAAAAATGTAAATAATTAATTTAAGGTGTTCTTGAGGTAGTGTACTGTTGGCCTAGGTATACTAGTAGTATATTTACCAGCAAGATCAATGTTTTCCTGGAGGGGTTTCACAGGATTATCATGAACTTTGATACATAATTATAAAGATCCAGTTGTCGGCGAAGGTGCAGTTATTACCACTTTCCTGTTTTCATAGTTTTTTATAGTTAGTATATTGTATATGTAATTATTGTTTAGTTAGTAATATTACCATATTTTATTTTATATTAATAATTAACTATAAATACATGACGTAAAAATATTGTTTTATCCCATTACCGCCATCATTCTAGCTACATCTTTGCCCTATAATCAGGTACGGATACTAGATGGGGGGGGGGGGGGGGGTTGATGTCGCCGGGTGGAGGAATGTCTCTTGAAAAGGCCGACATATAGTATCAGTGTTTATTTATATCTACCTTAGATTACACACCAACAGTCTACAAGTACATCCACTCATTTTTTCCAAAAGACAACTTCCCTCCCCCTTGAAAAAAAAGCTGATGATAGCACTGCACATAAATAAGATATCGCTATTATCGCTAAAATGATTAAATACAAAAAATGACACATGCCTGTCAATCTACTAATACAAAAACTTGAGCCAGATGTTGTTAAGCACATGCTTGAAATTTTACCTGGTGGTAGGCAAAGACAGCTATCATATAACATATTGGAGTAAAACTAATAAATCAGTTCCCTTGGCATTTTTTCATTCTCTCATTCCTCCTCAATTAGGAACTTCCTTGAATTCAATTTTAATATTTGGCCCTAATACAGCAGAACAATTCCTCAATCTTTTTAATGTAACATTCAGTTCTTGGGTAAAAAATGTTTGATCAACCCCTACCCATTAATTTAACCATAGCCCCATAAAACAAGTATCCTCATATACTCTTCAGGGATGGAGCTAGAAAAATCCAAGGGTGGGGAGGAACAAAGTAAGGGTGGGTGATAAAATGATTAAAAACAATATTTGGATCTTTTTTTCATATGGTTAGGATGGGTAGCAGGTTGGAATTAGGCTGGGACGAAGGCCGTAAAATAAGCTTTTGGGTGGGTAGGACATTTTTAGGGTGTCTACCCACCCAAAACACCTCAGCCCAGCATAATTACATCTTACATATTTTTTTAGTTTTCTATTTTAAGTTATTTGATATAAATTCATTGATATTTCAAAATGGTGTTTTTACTTTTTAAATATTTAATAAGTTACTTGAATTGCGTTCCATAGCAGCTCTTCACAAACCCAGGTTATTGGGTTTTGCTTCACTTTTTATTCTGTATTAATAATTCACCTCCAATTTTTTACTCTTGTATAATGAAAAGACAAATAAACCTTGATATTATTTGTTAAAAAATTGGTGTTTTTTCTTTCTTTTCATTTATGGATGACACAAACCTCAAATGAGGCATGTCACGGCACAATATCCAAGTTTTCAGAAAATTGAAAAATATTGAGTTAATATTGACACACTTACTGTAAGCTTTAAAATGAGGAGGTCAATTATCCAAATCTGTATCTATGATCACAGTTATGGAACAAATTTTTTTTTTTTATTTTTTAAGATTTGCTGTTGTTTATTCGTTTATTTCTCAATGACTTAGTGGTTTTGCCATGTCTTGCCCCAAATAATTCATAGTAAATTTATGATTAGTAAACATTAAGATACAATTATTAAATTATACAAATCTTCAAAGATTTCTTTGATATTTTGATATTGATGTAATACCAACTTTTTCATTTATTTCCTAAACCCACCTAAAAAATAAATCATTCTAAATCCTTCCTTTTAGTTTTTATTTACCCTGTTCCTAATTATTTATTCCCCCATCCCAAAAAAAAATCCTTTAAAAAATAGTAGCAATCTAGACACGGATGTAAGGCCATCATTTTGATTACCTCAAAAGTTGTCCTATAAACACATTTTCTTTCTGAATCATTCCTTTCATCTTATATTTACCCAGTTTCTAATTAAGTATTTTCCCTAAATCCTTTAAATGTTCCTTATGGAAATCCTCAAAAAAATTAGTTGCAATTTAGATAATGATATAATGCCATAATTTCTGTTTTTTGATTACCTCAAAAGTTGTCCTAAACACATTTTCTTTCTGAATCATTCCTTTTATCTTTTATTTACCCAGTTTATTTATTTTCTCCTAAATTTTGTTAAAAAAGTTAGACACTAATGCAATGCCATAAATTCTTGGTTTTTTCATTATGTCAAAAGTTGTCCTAAACACATTTCCTTCTAAATTATTCCTTTAATTTGTTTAGCCTCTTCCTAAATATTCCATTTTTTCAAATTCTTACCGATAATGATATGCTGCAACTTCATATATTCCCTTCTTCCCAGTCACAGAGGACACTACACCCTTCAAACAATTCATGGCAAGTTATGGTGTTGCTAAAATTAAGTTAAACTGCTAACTATATGAAAATACTTCAAAAATTTAGTTGATGTCCACCAAAATTTAGTTAAAATTCCATCTAAAAATCTCGAAAAATAGAGTTGATGCGTAGTCAAAAATTAGTTACTTCCTTGTAAAAATCTTCAAAAATAGTTGATAGGTAGATAACAGCAAAATAAACAAATCTGCATTGATCCACATTTAAGACATATACATCAGTCAAATGTATGGAAGCATAAAATAATGGATAGTATCCTATTAAATGAAGATGTAACACAGCTTCAGTTACAAACTATGTATCAAGATTTAATGCTTTGTACAATTTCCTCTGGCGCAGCGTGAAACAACACGGCGTGATTGGTGGTTAGACATAGTACATCATCTACTTGAGCAGCGATTACTACATTAAAGTAATTAACTGCGAAGGAAATCTGTTCAAGAGTACAGTGTGAAAATTTTGAATGATGCACCGATCTAATCTATAAAGCTAGATTTAATCAATCGCTCTGCAATACAGTGATGTTTTCATTCCACAACTAAATCAACACGGCCAGATGAATCGTTCACAATGCAATCCCTGTTCAATTGTTATTGATATCTGAATATATGATTAATTCCCAATCAAAGAGTTTTTTTTATCACTGATGAGACATCTTCATTAACCAAGCAGATATTATATTCCCAAAGAATAGATTTCCAGTTGAAATTCTATATATAAGGCAAGTTACGCCGACGATTATGATAAATTTCCCGAATTAATCCTGGATAAATCTGCAGTAATTACGTTAGTAGGAGTAGATAGACAGGCGAAGGTTGGTGGTATACTCTAAGCGAATGAACCTTGCTATTACAAGCAGTATGATACGTCATGGCTCCCACTTCCTATAATATTTTCCTGTATGGTTTTCAAGCCCACTTATATTTCAAAACAATACGGAAAGTAACAATACCTGTATGGAGTAGGCTTGTTATACTTTTAAAAACCACAGAGCTCTTCGATTGATTGGATTAAAACAATTCTATACTGTGATGTTAGATAGAGTAATGCATCACTAACCATTATAATATTTTATTTGAAAAACATGTCGGCACTCTTCTGCTGTATTATTAGATGAGTAATATACAAATCAAACAGAATTACTCATTATATAAGGAATCATATGGATGTCATAATATACTAGATTAATTTGACATGTGAATAAATTTGTTAACCTTGATTTGAAGGTCCTATTTTTATATTAAAATAATGTACCAGTATGGTCAGCCTAGATACAATATTTAGTATTATATTTTACATCAAACATTTAAACTGCACTGGATACCAGTAATTTTTCCATGTTTTATACACACTGAAATTATCAATGTTTTCGGCACCAAATTTAAGGCTTATTCTCCTTAAAGCAAGTTTGGTCCACTCAAACAATAGCATCACTCATCGGGCAATTTAGACTAAAATAACACGCCTGGACCCCATTGTTTCTGAACACAAAATATCTATTTTTCTTCAAATACGGCCGCGCCTTATGTACTCTCTGGATAGTTTGTCAACAACTATGATACGCCACAAGCATCTAAACAATCGTGAACAGAAAGAGCGCCACATGATTAAAAATATTCCTACTATTCCAGCATGCTGACGTCACTTTGAAAAATAGTATACTATTTTGCAAAGTGATGCCACTTTTATGACGTCATTTTGAATTATAGTGTACAGTATTATTCCGCAAAGTGATATCACTGAAAATTGTTGTTTACATAGTAGCAAGCGCTAGAGGCAACTGACGATATGGCAAATTTGTCAATTCAGTCGATAGTGCAAACACTCAAAATCAAATAAAATATGGAATGTCCGAGAAATCTTGTGGAGATTGTGGAGTGAATTTTGAGGATATATGACTAGGCGATCACACCTCCCCAGAGCTTAAGGCGAAAGCTAGGCCTATGGCCTAAAGGTAGGCCTAGCCTAAGACATTCATCTTTAAGGTGTTTGGTGTAGAATATAAAACATATAAGGTGCCTTCGAGTTTCTGGTTAAATGTATGAGCCTCAGTGCCTCTAAATAGTACTATTCAATTCGGGGCTGCACCCCTCAGTGAATAGAACTATTTGGAGGAACCTCTGCTCATAGTTTTACACAGAAACTCTCAAGGCAATGTATACTTTTATACTAGCTAACTGTAAAATCATACTCTAAAGAATCGTGCCAAAAATTGTGTCCGTGAACATTTATAGGCCATTTTTTACTGTTTTTTTTTTACAAATATGAAATTTTTCATCCCACTAAATTCACTTGCATTTATTGGTTACATTTATTTTTAAAAATCTGAAAATGTTATGTAAAGCTCAATACAAACTATCAAATTTCTTTGAGAAAAAACTTTGATATGCCTATATTTGGTCATGATAACATCACATCAATACCATACATGGATATATCGTTACCATATATGGGTACATCAAAGTTTTTTCCCCAAATAAAATTTGATAGTCTGGATTGAGCTTAAAACAAATGTCAATGGTCAGATCGATTGAAATATCATTTCCTAGACCAATAGCAGACATCGTACTATAATACTCTCAAGAAAATGACATAGAGGGCACCATTCATCTTTATAAATGCTCTCCCATCAGCATTTTATATTACAATGTGGGAAATGCTATCCTAAACATGTCCAAGTTTATTTACATTGCTTTCAGTCTACCCAGCTGTACAATGAGTACCGACAAATTGCTGGGAATAATAATAATAATAATAATAATAATAATATGTGACATTTATATAGCACTTATTGCCAAGGCCTCTAAGCGCTTCACAATTATTATCCCCAGTCATTGGGACAAACACCTATGGAATACAATCCATTCCATAATGTTGCAGCTGTAATCAGCGCATATGGCATTTGTACCTCCAAGGTACCCACTTATTCTCCTGGGTGGAGAGAGGCAACGTGGATAAAGTGTCTTGCCTAGGAACACAAACAATTGACCAGAGTAAGCTTCAAACCACCGACCTCGTGATTTGAAGCCCGAAACGCCACCGCTGCATCAACTGCTTCAACACAAATTGGAAGTAAACTTGCGATGGACTAGTATCCCATCCAGGAGAACTGTCATTCTTTCATCTACTTCACACTAGTACAGAAACTAGAAACAACCTCCAGCTGTATGAGTTGTTAGGTCCGTGCAAAGTGGACCTTAGGGCCCAGCGTCGCCAGGTTTGAATGGACGTGCATGATATTTTGTACACATAAATTATACAACATTTCCAACAAACGTTCATCAACCCTGTTTTAAGTTACACCCCATGGTGTCCCTAGACCCACAAAACAAAAATTGCGTTTTATCAAGTAGTGTAAAAACGGTCAATACCATCAAGCATTTGAGTGGCTCGGTCGGTTAAGACATCGTATAACATGACCGTTCTATAAAAGCGAAGGTCATGGGTTCGATTCCCACCATGTTAGTCTCTGGCTATTCATTTTTTTTTTAATTTTTTAATTTTTTTTTTGGATGAAAAGTCAAATTATTTAAAATTGTATATCTTAATTTGCTCTTTCAAACAGTTTCCTGCAAAATCTACTAAAAACCTAAAACATAAATTATTTTGTCTCTCCCCCTTTGTTAGGCTTCGCGGTCTCTAATCTCAATGGTTGATTTGCTTGGCTTTGTTTGTCCCTCATGTTTTTTTTTATAATTTTGTGCTGTATGTTTTCCTGTTATGTATTTTATGTTTTTTCTATTATATGTTTGTTGTCCTTATCTTTTCTGGGCTGGCCCATCACAAGATCTTTTGATTCTTTCTGGGATTTTGCCCTCTTCCTTGTTTCTTATGTTTTTTTCTCTA
>JAOTQE010006458.1:0-11208 GCA_025631205.1 Nesometra sesokonis
TTTTGGTTTTCGCCAATTTGGCGAAAAAGGGCATTTTTATTTGCGCCAAATGAGAATTCTAGTAGCCATTGGCGACTTGGCGAATGGCTAGCGTGAGCATAGACATGTTTGATTGCTATCAAGTTTTATAAAATTTAT
The DNA here is from genome assembly GCA_025631205.1 of Nesometra sesokonis. NCBI lineage: Eukaryota > Metazoa > Echinodermata > Crinoidea > Comatulida > Antedonidae > Nesometra > Nesometra sesokonis. The sequence goes on from JAOTQE010006458.1 coordinate 139, forward strand.
AACAAACTATACAATATATTGTGCTACATAGTATTAGGCATGGTCATAGCAATTTTAAAACAAGCGAGTAATTTTAAAAATCAATTTTTAATTTTTCAAGTCACACATTACACGTTTAAGTTCTTGTGGCAACAAGTCAATAAACATTTCAACTGGTAATCCAAGTGGTATATTATGGATCTGGCTTGAAAAGCAAGCTGCATCTCTGCAACAACTAAATATTAGATTTCACAAATTAAGGAGTATACTGTTAACTACTATCCTACCTGTTGAAGTTGTGACTTTAATCTTTCCACTGGCAACCCAAGTGCCCTCATACCTCTGGCTTGACAGGCAGTCTGCATCTCTGCAACAGTTAAACTGTCAATCCCTTCTTTCTTAATCATCTGAGAATGAAATAGATAATAAATAAGATGAAAAACTCAATGAAGTTAAAAAAAGATTTAAACAGTTTTGAAGTTAAAGTTTTAAAAGTAAAAATGTATAAACTTATTAAATTCTACAAACATCATGCATGACTTTTATCTGTACTCGGGCACGGATCCAAGGGTGGGGGGACCAACGGACCCTGGCCCCCCTTTTGAAACCAAAAAATACATTTTCTTTTGCACAATTTTGAATAAAACGGGCAACCACGCCCACCGGAATCTACGTTGACATGAAAGTTAACCCCCCCACCCTTTCGGTGGATCCTGGATCCGCCCCTGGTACTGTATTTGTAGAATTACATGTATTGATAGTTAAAAGTATTTGTTGAAGACCACCTCGTATGTTGTCCTATCCCCATGAAAGTGTCACCATAATCCTCAGTTACCATATAGTAAAAAAATGTGTTTCTAATGCCTAGTTTCCATAAATCACTAAGCATGCATTGCTATTTGAATTTCTAGACACAACACCAATACAGTAAATGACACAGACTGGCAAGTTCCCTAATTCATCATAAACAAATTGGAGAGTTGAACATGCTTCAAGTCTACAAATTTTTTGTCAGCGGGCAGCTATGCCCGTATTTACGTACATATACAGAGTTCATAGCACACAGTTCTTTGCATACCCATAGTAATTGTTTCTATGGGTATCACAGACAGTGGAATCAGGCAGCGTGGACTGGCAGAGTAATTTTATGGAAACCAGACTTTCCAGTAGCCTGAATGCTTGTAAACTTATTGGGCAGATAGATAGATGGGATCAACACGGTTTCTCCACTTTGGGGAAGAGTAAACATTTTAGCTGAATCACATATGTGAGGTCTCACAACAAAATGAGTCGCATCGTAGGTGAGATCAAAATGATATAATCGCCAAATAGATCTGAAGTCAAATTTTTGGGAAGTTTAGTTTTAATCAATTATGAGTACTATGGTACATACAGTGTTTATGTCAGGTTTCAAGCAGGAAAGTGTCCTTCATAAAGATTTTCTGAGATTTCAGTCTTTTAAATGTTTATTTTTCGATGGCTTTATGGCCGATTTTCTCAAAACCGTTTTAAATGCTCATATCTTGGGATCTACTTATCCAATGAATGTCATTTAAAGTGTAGATTACAGCTTATATTATGGTCTATAATGTACTAATAATTCAGTTTTGGATTTTTCTACTCATTTTGAGGTGAGACCTCGCATATATATTACCTTATCATCAGCCATTAATGTCCGTAGCTTGAGTCGAAGTTGGAATCGTAAGAAGTTGTTAGTTCCGTATGGCTGAAGCATCAGCAACTTGCACAATGCAGTCAGCTGATTGCGAGGTAGATTATCCAAAGTTAGCTCATCCTCAAACAGCTTAGAGTATTTTAGAATCTCTTCATTTGTGGCCTGTTGTCCACTTGACCGAATCTTATATAGAAAAACATGATACAGGCATTAAAGTAGACGTTACCTGCTATTACTTTATTATGTTGAAAACATTTTTTTAGTTTTGTTTACAGCAAACTAGTAGTGCTCAATAATGCGTGCTGGAGCATGGATCTAATAGGGAGTTTATATTTTAGTGTCGATGATATCCAATACACGGTTGCTTATCGTTTTATTTTAGATTTATGACACCGATGAGTGAACATTATGATAGCAGTTTTAGGCCATAAGTTTTTTTTATTTTTCTATAATTTAATATTGTCATAATTAAAATGGTTAATGTGTTTTCATATTGTAAATTAAATGAATTATTTGGTAGTAATGCAAGAGAATCACAAAAAAAAAGAGAAAAAAATTGTCATCATTGTCAAATACAATGTCACAAGTGACATGTACATTCAAGTTCTAAAGAACGGAAAATTTATAGTGAACATGTTCTTTTGCTTAGTAAACGAGAGTCGACATGACTCAAACTTCAATATCACATTTACATATCGCAGTCCACCTAATCAATGTACAAGTCTAAAACTGCCTATTTATGCTTGTTTGAGGTCAGCAGGGCCACCATGCTATTTCATAAACTTCCACCAGCCCATACTACTTAATGTGGAAATTGTGGGATAGAGAGGTTATGTATCAAACCTTTGGTTTTATCAAAACATGTTCAAATAATTTGTAGAAGACTAATGATTACTTCTTGATAAGAATAAACAAAATGTTTTGCTGTTGTTATAATTTTGACCAACACCAAAATAAAATAAAAACAATACCCTCTCTATGAAAGAGCCAAAGTTGAGACTTTCAGTAGCAGCCTTCTTATGGTCACAGGCCGTCTCCTCAATCGTATCCTGAAGAAACTTTGCCATCTCTAACTTCACTTTTAACTCAGTTTTTAGTTTTTCCTCCTTAAAATTTACAAAAAAATAATTGTGTTGATAAAATCTAAGCTATAAACCTATACAGAGGGGAACACTGTAATATAGAAGTTAAAATAAGCTGGTTACCAGAAGTCTTTTGAAAATTATTAAAGACAAATTCAATGTATAGAAAAACATTTACCTAAGTATAGTTTTTTTTTCATTGTCATATACTGTATCTAGCTGCAAACTTGCCTGTTACAGCTTCAGAATTATGTGATGTTTTGAAAGAACAACAATAATAAGGTTTGGGTAATAGTACAATTAGCAACCAGGAATAAACTAAGAAAATTGGACCAATACTACATGTAAAGTAGTGTTACAGATGTAATGCCAACTTTGTTAAAATGTTCAATGCCAGGAACAAGTTTTCTCATCTAACTGGGTGACGAATAGGTCGCCTGTGATGAATCAATTAGTCTTTAGTGTTGGAAGGTTACATGGTATACTGCCAGCTACAGTATGGTAAGTAGAATACTCACTCGTGTATGACAACTGAGTACTGTAAACAATAATAACCCCTATTACTTGAGTGGTAATAAATTAGACATTAATTTGAACATACATATTATAGCTTACAGATTGTGGCAGTAATGTAAATTACCTTTTTAGACTTGTCTTGAAACGTACTAGGAAGCATACTTGGGAAAAGCTTGAGAGCCACTGGTAACAAGAATTCCATAAAAGGAATGATGACAAACACCAGAAATGGAACAAGACGGAACATATCTGATACTGTCCTAGTGAACTATAGAAATAAAAAAGCATATAGCAGTGAAAACAATAATAAAACACCCAAAATTATGAAAAAAAGTCTTTCATTAGTAAATTTGTCAGTGCTATGATTTATGCAATGAGATACACGCCATCGTGACAGGACTCAATATTTCAACATAAATTATGTCATCATCAGGAATGATTTCCGATGATGACATAATTTATGTGGAAAAATTGAATACTGTCACTATGGCGTGTATTTCATTCTCCTGGTAGTATACTTTCTTATTTGAAGTTGATTAGTGGGCCTTTCGGATCTATAATTATTGCTCAAAGAATTTCATTGTAGTGGAAAGGAAATGAAAAAGCTTGAGCTATACAGTAGTAGCTGCCTACTAAAGAATAAATATTTCCTGACTCGAATGAAAAAAAAAAACGTTGTGCAAACACAGGGACACCAGAATGGATAGGAAACACCATAGATGATTTGGGAGATGCCTTTGCCCAGCAGTAGGGCAATATATGCTGAACATGATGATGTTGATGATGATGATGTTGATAATGACAACGACGACGATGTTGATAATCATGATGTTGATGATGATGACGACGACCGTACTAGATTAGCAATGTTATCTTACAAATAAAAAATGTTCAAACCTGCCTGTTTATACTCCCTTCTTGTAAGTGAATTTCCATTGAGAAGTTGCCGCAGCATCCTAAATGCAATTGCTATGTCAATTCCTAGCAGACGAAAGCCATGGTAATAATGAATGATTTCATCTTTGAATCGTACCCACAGAGACTTCTTTGCCGGTTTTGCGATCTCCAGAACAATTGGTGGTTCATGACTTAAAACTTTTGGAGTTTCCAAAGATTCTTCGCCCGCTTTTAGTTTCTCTTTTTTCTTTTCTTTCAGTGCTTTAACAGTTTTCTCAACTTTAGACTCAGGCTCTGCTAAGTCTTTAAAATTGTAACTTGATATATGAAAGTGCCTTATTTGTAAAATTGGTGTAAAATCTGATAAAACTGACTGTGAGGTAAAATGATTTTTTGGCGGTATTAGTTGTATATTATTATTGCACTGTACATATCTATATTCTTCAATTGCAAATCTATTAATATAATCTTCAATACTTTTCTTCCTACATCTGAAAAAAAAGTGTTTGAAAATAAATGTATTACAGATGACTATAAAGTGTCATAATCTCCAGTGGGGGTGCTCAGGGTGTTTGAGCCATTCCCCCCTCAGGTCACATATAATACAGGTACAGTAGACCTCTGTTTTAAGTACCACGATTTTATGGACCCTGGATTTTATGTACGCCTCATAAAACAATGATATCATCAACGCTTGGATTTTTAAGTTTGATTCATCATATGTATGTTTAATCCACCATAATTTTTTTGTTTTTTTAGCATGCAACTTATCAAGGCATACTTTTATATTGTTTAGTTATGCTGTAGAGTGAAAGGGTGAGTTAATTTAAACTAACCTGGATTTTACAGACCCTATGTTTTACATACCTCTTTTGGTCCCATATCATATGTAAAATAGAGGTTCAACTGTAGTTATAAACAAGCTTAAATAAAAACTATAAGCACAAATTTAAAATACAATTAAAACAGAAACAAAATATTATATACTGTAGGTGACTATACATTGGTATTCATTGTACTGAAGTTTTTATTTATATCTACTGAAAGATATCAAAACGAACATTTTACTGTATTTTGTTTATAAAAGTAGAGAAACAAAATGTACTCACATATTAAACTGTACACTACTCAATGCACTGTATTGTTTTGAATGTAAGCACCGATGCAATGGTAATGATAGACATTCTGTAACAAAAGAAAAGAATCAACGGTCATATTTCAGTAAAACTTACATAATACAATTTGTTAAAAATAACTTCATGTAACAAAAATGACATCATGTGTAAAACTACACATAGAAAAAAAAAATAAAGCTCAAAACTCTAAGTACAAATTTAAAATAGAATTTAAAATAAAAACAAAATATTATGTAGGTGACACTTAAATACATGGTATTCATTCTTCTGAAGTTATATACAATATCTGTTATCTACTGAAAGATATCAAAACAAACATTGTATAAAAGTAGAGTACATGCAACCACAACTCAATACTGCATCAAGATATCAAAATTCTTGAGAGAATTCAGAGAAGAGCTACCAAACTAGTTCTTGACCTGTGTGATTTAGAACCTTTAAAGACTGAAAGCTTTATTACCACTGATTACCAAAAGGATCCGGGGTGATCTTATTGAACTTGTGTACAAAATTTTTATTCATTGTGAAAATGTGAATTCTGATCTGTTTTTCAAGAGACAAGTGGTAACTAGTACCAGAGGCCACCCATTTAAATTATTTACAAGGAAACTTGCTAAATGTCTCAGATGCCGTACAGATTTTTTCTTGAAATGAATAATTAATATTTGGAATTCTCTCCCAACTCCTGGCTCCATCAGTTAACAGTTTCAAAGCAAAATTAGATCGAAGTGTGTTTTAAAGGCCATTGACGCCTGTAACCTTTCCCACAAGTTATGTACTCACACATCATGTGGTTTGGTAAACAAATTGTACAGACTATTTATCATATAAAAGTTGAAGCCCAAATAATTGTTGAATTGTTGTTTATCAATGATTTTAATAATTTTGAGCAAAGAAACTATCCTAAAATATCAGGCTAGCATAAGTCTGAGCCTAAGTATGGCATATGTTAACTCCTTCATTAAAAACCTGATTGTACTGTAATACATAATTATTATAACTCCATTATTATTATACAGTATCATATATTCATCATTAAAAAGAATTATTGAAAAGCAAAATAAATTTGAGTTGAAAACATAGTGTGCTACCGCCATTCCATAGTTCTAGGGGTTTCATTGTGTTTAGGGGTAATATTGTGTTTAGCTTCCAACGTAATCGGCCGCATACAATCTATTTACTTTTGGGCCCTAAAATCAATTGATGATTATATAAAATAAACATGAAGCCCCAGATTATTTAGAAAAAATGACAAAATACAGCCACTGCGTAGCAAGTCTTGCATAATTGGTTGCCCGATTGCCCAAAACAAGGCAAGCAAAAATTTACATCGGGCAAGCAAAAATTACTACTGTATGAATAGGCCTACTAGGCCTACCTAGCCTAGGCCAATACTCTAGAGGCCTAGGCTATAGGTGTCCCGACGACGGGCAACCAGGTCTTCTTGGTTCACGCTAACCGATCGTCAAGTCACCATGGCCTAGTAGAGCCTAGGCCCCTAGGCCTAGTATTAATGGTAAATCCTCAAAATAGGCGTGGCCCAATCACGTAGGCCGGTGTCCTTGGTTACCTCCTGTGTTTCCATCGCTTCGCCTGATGCAGACGGTACCGGTGAACTTTTTTGATTGGTTTAACACGTTTGGCCTAACGAGCACGTTGCGTGTACATGTACTTAAACTTCTAATATTATTTAAGTGAGCACACACTCTGCCACTAGAATACACATGTATCATCTTTCACAAGGTTTTAAACTATTTATAAAAATAATTTTGTTTTAGTTTATTTCAATTTAACTCAGTTTAGCCCAATATTCTAGAAGCTATTTCATGAACTTTTCTGCACACAATAAATAAATCAAACGCCCTCAATCGGTAACAAAAGAGGTCGTCGTACACAATTAATAAAGAACATCGATTTCAAAAGCATACATTTGAATTACCTTAAACAAATATTAGTAATATCAATTTAAATATTATTAATATGATTTTTATTCCAATTTAATCTTCTTTAAAATTTATATTTCGGTTGGATTCAATTATATAAACTTATAAAAATAAAATTGTAATATGCCATGTCTCATGGAACACGTGTTAATTTTTAAACTATCGTATAATTCTATTCATCCATAAAATAGTACAAACTTTACATTGTCTATAATGTTCGTAACAGAACCGACGACTGTCTGTATAGCTGCCCAGGACGGTATACGTTGCAACGTAGAGAAATCTATCTCTCTCCATGCTTCTCTGTGGCTGTTGGAAAAGTAGCTCACGAAATGGCGTTAATTCTAACTTTTCTAACTGTATTATTGTTAGGATCTTATGTAGATGCAAACAGAAAAAGTGCGAGTGATTACCTGAAAAAAGAGCATACCCTGATGCGCCCTTATACAGGTAAAGGTCTTTGCTTCCTCCTTGCCTTGCTTGTCCCGACGGAGCCGCGGCGACCCTGTTAGGTTTTAGGGCTACTGGGACTGGAGGCCTAGCCTATGGCTACCTAGCGGGTTTGGGCCTAGACCAAGCTAGCCTGATCCCAAGTGTTAATAATGACACATTGGCCTGGCCCTTCTTGTGGATTCTGGAACACTGGCCTGATATTAAGGGTTAGGCCTAGTTTGGTTAATTTTTTTTATTTATTTTTTATTCAATGTTGAGGCGGGAATGGACGTAAGGGATGAGTAGTTTGAATTATTGCCATGTTGACCCTGTCATGCACCACAACATATTTTTTCTATCGGCGTTGATCATGCTTATTGGCTATATCGGCGCTGTCGCCCGTGCATGTTTGTTGAATGTTGCAGCTAAATGCACAGTCGCCCCTGCTTCCTCTCTTGTTTTTCTCATAGTATTGTACAACATTTTTTTGTTTTTGTTTAACATTTTTGAGGCACAGGTAGGCCTATGCTCTTGTTTAATTTTTTATCTTGCCCCTCGCGTCCTAAATGGACCAAGCAATTCAATCGATCTTGCTGATAGCCAAGAGAAAAAATAATTTTGGCACTACTGCTTTTGATGAATTTTAATGTACTGTACTTTCTTTCTGATGGCGTTTACTGTAACATTTAAGCATTTTTCTACTTAATGTTTGAATTGTAAATTTGATTAAATTTATATTTTTTATTGACATATCATGTACATCAACTAATTTTAAATAATCATAAATAAAATAATTATTTGTTTTTGACTTGTATTTGTACTTTCATGTTTACTGTTTAGGAGCTGGAGCAACCATGCCAATGTGGGATTTCATTGGAAGTACTATAGTAACAAATAACTACATAAGACTGACTCCAGATAGACAAAGCAAACGAGGAGCAATTTGGAATAAAGTTGTGAGTGTGAACAAGGCCTTAAAGTGAAAGAAAATCACCATTTTCAACAATCCTATTATGCAACAGCCAAACGATTAAAATTTCTATACACCTAGAACAATTAGTTGTAACCTCACTTAATAACTTTCAAAACATTTGGACAATGAGGTAATAAAGGAAAACACTTTCAATAGTGCGTCTTAAATCAAAAAGTGGCTCTACTACTCATATTACACAATGTTTAAGATTAGGAAACTTACAGATTTTAAAAGGGCTGTTTTTACAAACTGTACAGTATGAACTAAAAAAAATCACCTTACTAAATATATGTGCTTATGTGGTTTTGACTGATGTTTTCATTTATGAGAGTTATTGTAATGTGATTTTTGGTTTCAAGCACACCCCTTTCAAAATCTGTAAGTTTCCTATTCTTTAACACTGTAAATTGATTAACACTTTTGATTTGGGAATCACTTTGCAACATGTTTTATGGAATTATAACACTGTCGAAATGTCAAATTATATCTGCTAGGTCACAGCTAATTGTTCTGTGGATTGATCCATAGAAATTTGAATCCCATATATCCCCTTTAAATGAGGGTATGTTTATACGTTTGTGTAAGTTATCATTCATTCAGGTAGTTGATAATTAAATATATGTAAGGTCTCACCACAAAATAAGTCTCATGGTAGGAAAATTCAAAATTGAGTTATTAGTACCTTCTAATAAAGCATAACATAAGCTGTAATCTACATTTTAAATGGCAGTCATTGAATAAGTATCCTACTATATGAGCTTTTAAAATTTGCATGGATGAAAATACGGTTTTGAGAAAATCACAAATAAAGTAATCGAAAAATAAACAATTAAAAAACTATAAATCTCAGAAAATCTGCATAAAGGACACTTTCCTGCATGGAAACTGACCTAAAATGTATACCATAATGAAATACAAGTACCATAGTACTCATAACTGATTAAAAATTAAAAAATTTAAAAAAAAATAAATTTCTCAAAAATTTCACTTTTCATCGGGACTCGTGAGGGTATGTTTAGTTTAACAAAAAAAATAATCCTCCATTAATTAATGAAACCAATTTTTGTTTCAACCTGGACAGAAATTTTTTTTTTGTTCAAGACCATACAATTCCTTACTACAGTTGTGCAATGATTGCTTCCATCTTTTATAAAATGACCATTTACTAATCAAATATTAACATTCCATCCATAATATAAAAAAATTGTATTTCTTATTTTTAATGTTTAAACACATGTATCTTTTTATATAGATGATCAAATAAAATGCCTACATTAATAATAAATTCTTTTTTTTTTCTTAGCCAAATGCATCTCCAAATTGGGAGATACATTTACAGTTTAAAGTGCATGGACAAGGCAAGACTCTGTTTGGAGATGGGTTTGCAATTTGGTACACAAAAGAAAGAATGCAGCTAGGTTAGTATATGTGATGCAGGTTTCAAACATTATGCATTCATGTATATGAGTTCCTGCTCCGGCTTTGTGCCATCTTCCTAAATGAAACTTGTTATTTACTTTTAGTAAATCCATTATCCAAGCCTGAAGGCTCATAGGGAGCTTATCTCCAGTTTCTGTAGCGTGAAACAGATGAGAGTATGATAATCACCTGCATGGGACGCTAGTCCAACGCAGGTTACTTCCCAGCAATTTTCCGGTACCCATCGTACAGCTGGGTAGACTAAAGCAGTGCGAGTAAAGTGCGTTGCTCAGGTGCACAAGCAACTGGCATGAGTGAGTCTCGAACCACCGATCTCTCGATTTGGATTCTCAACCGCTGCACCAATTGCTCCCACAATTCCTTCCTTATTTCCTTTTAAACTATGTTTTATTGTTGGACGTTACTTGGACAACCGGGTAAGACATTTGACTTGTAGTCTGAAATTACAGGTTTAAATACCATTGTTGACAATTTTTTAACAAGATATGCTTTTTTTATACTGCATATGCAAATGCTAAGGTTTCAACATGCTTTACATTATATGCGAATTAAAACAAAAAAAGTTTGGAAAGGTGGGTTTTAAATATGAGAAGTCCACTGATTACTGTATTCTCTAAATTTAAGAAACATGACATGGAATGTCCTTGAGATGTCTTTGAATTTTGTTAATCAGTGGTTTTCTTGAAATGTCCTTGAATTTTATTTGTTTAAATTCAATCCTGTACCATTAAAAATAAATTAAAGACCAGTAAAACAGTGTTGGTAAAAAATAATGGTTGAAACACTTAACATTTTTTTATTCTCATCAATTTATAATGCTGTCTTGTTTTTAAAGGAAATGTTGATTTGATTTTGATTAGTAATTATCAAGGCAAGGCAAGCAAGGCAATGACTTGGTCAGCAATGCTAAATCTCTATAGAGCTTTAATTTTACCAATTATAACTTACTGTTGTTGTATGTGGGCACCAAGTGAAACTTGTAATATTGCTAAACTTG
>JAOTQE010006469.1:0-22862 GCA_025631205.1 Nesometra sesokonis
ACAAGATGAGACCTTTGATCTGGAAGTATGATCTTGCTATAGTTCAATGTGAACCCAGGTGTAGAACTCAACTATGGCAAGATGAGTTCTTTGATCTGGATGTATGATCTGGCAATAGTTCAATGTGAACACAGCTGTATAACTCAACTATAGCAAGATGAGTCCTTTGAGCTGGATGTATGATCTGACAATAGTTCAATGTGAACCCAGGTGTAGAACTCAACTATTGTAAAATGTGACCTTTGATCTGGATGTATGATCTTGCAATAGATCAATGTAAACGCTGATGTAGAACTCAACTATAACAATATGAGATTTGATCTGGATGTTTGATCTGTTATGAATCAATGTTAAACCAGCGATAGAACTCAACATTGAGAAGATGACACCATTGATACGGATGTATGATCAGGCCATAGTCCGTTGAGAACCCAGCTTTTACCCTATCAGTTACGTTTAATAAATTTTTTTATAGATCTAAATAAAGTATATGTAATAAATTTTGCTGATTATTATTAATAATGTTTGTAGATTATATTTCTAATTACTTCTAATATTAGATAATAATAATCAGTCTTTTTAGAGAAAAACTTTAATATGGATATTATATTGTCATGATGACATGAATTACGACCATACATGGACACGACATATCAAAGATGTATTCAAATACTACTTTATAATCTGGATTGAGCTAAAATATATTGACCATAATGTTAATCACACAGTTGTAATTAATTCTTCCATAACTTCAGTTTTCAACATATGATCTAAGCATTCATCAGGTCTTTTAAAAATTGGTTCTTCTTTTCTTTCAGATTGTTTTTCTCGCATTTGTGGCATAAACGATCCAAAAAAACTCAAGAGAACTGGTAAAACCAGTAGCCCGTGGTATAAACCAATCAACATTGCCAGCAGAATAACTTTAAAGAAACTCTGGAAGATATGTGCTGGTGAGGTAGAGAGCGCCAGTATGCCCAGAATTGTAGAAACTCCACCTTGAAAGATTGGCATACCTAAAGAATGCAAAGCGGATATGGCACGTTCATCGGGATCTTCTTCAGAGGCGATGACGTATGCATACGTCATGTGAGCAGTGAAATCTACGCTAAACCCGATACACAAAATGATATTAATCATTGATGTTCCGTTCAAATGTACTCCCCAAAATGCCATACACCCTATAACCCCAGCTTCGATTGAGCCAACACAGAATGTGACCCAAACAGCGCAGATTGGGTGCGGGATTAACACCAAAGACACGAAAAACATGCAGGTTATTGCAATTATTAAGTTCTGCAGTGTTGTTGGTAAAATGATGACATATTGTTCAGTATAGATAAAAGATATTCCATATGCAATCAAAGAAATCGATGTTTGGTCACCTGTTGCACGCATCTCGGACATAAACATGGATTCATCGGCTGATGCCAGTAAGTCCTTTGTGGAGAGAATAAAACGAGATGACGTGATGCGTGGATCAGTTGTGTCAGAATTGAAATTAATATCAAGAGCAAATTCTGAAAATTCTGGGATATTCAAAAACCTATCACGTAAAATAACAATAAACATTGTTTGGTTTAAACTATCAATATCAATACTATTTTGTGATAGAAATAACTTATATGCGCGAAACCATGATGTGGTAAACTGCGATGAATGTATATACCTTGTTTTCTCAAAACTTTGCGTTATCGTTTCGATCTCGAATTGGATTTTTTGTTCCCAGTAATTAAGTTCTGTTGGGAAAACAAGTTGTACCGATGGGCCAAATTCAGTGAAATAGTCATCTTCAATACTTAACGCTTCATAAGCATAAGAATCATAAGCTACTATGTGCTTCCTCTCAAAGCCTTCTCGTACCTGCATACAACCCCACGCAGATACACCAATATACACGACAAACAGTATAACTACCAACATCTTTACAGCTGGTTTCATAAGAAATGGTCCATAATGGTTCTTAAAGAACAGCATTAGCCAAGGTTCGATATCTTGTTTATTTATAGTGTCATTATTATTGAATCCACCTCCAGCACAGAATATTCTGTACCTGATGGATGGAGCTTCAGCTTTCGGTAAAACCTTCTGGCATGTGTAACAGTGCTTGTCCGCAGCTTCACGTCGACCTATTAACACCATACATGCCCCGAAAAAAGTCACCATGTATATGTAATCAAATATTATGATGACGCCTGAATATAGGCAGAAGATTTTTATTGCACGAAGTGGATTATTGGATCCAATACAAAACGCTAAGGCGTCGGTTATACTAGTTATTGTTATAGAAACAGCAGCATCCGAGAAGGTTCTACCCATTCGTTCTTCGACAGAGAGTTTTGTACTTGTCTGCCTCCAGGCAGACAGCATTATAAACATATCATCCAGACCAATACCTGGGAAATATTAAAATTACAATATATCAATTTGATTAAAAGGTTATTCAATGCAATTCAATTTAACTTTTATTTCAGACAAAGTCCATATCAGAAACAAATATAATAAATTGACATTACAAAAAAGACACAATATATAAATAGTGAATAATAAAAGGAAAAAATATATATATAAATATGTATATACTCTATATATACATTGATAATCTAAATATTATCATCATCATAACTGGACGTAGGGGAGATGTTAGTAGCCCACTGCACTAAGCCTACAAAATAGTCAGATACTGTATCTATATAAACTTCAGCATATAAACCTAAATTAAATCATTAACACTGATGTTTATAAGAAAAGTAATGATCAAATTGTGCAAACTGAACAGCAACGTTATCAAAATACTCTTCTCCTGCAGAGGAAGAGCATGAATGTTTATTTAGGTGCCCAAATATATCAGTGACTCCACGATGAGATACAATCTATTACGCGCGCGTACAAAATGCGCGCGTAAAAATGTGGACGTTCCTATTTGTTAACCACTGCACGCGCGCGTGTTACGTCTCTTCGTTCTGTACGCGCGTGTAATAGGTACGTCTATGTGGAATCAAAATGAAAGATCTGGGAGAACGATGAAACACCAAGCATCGATTAATGTCTTACCTATTGCTAAAAATGGCGTAGTTGCTACAACCTGATTAAAAGGAACTTGAAGGATTCCCATTAATCCGCCTGTAGAGATTATTGCCAAACCTGATGTCACGATGCCCAAGGTTCCCAGCATCGGCTTACTTAAAACCCAGTCACGCATCATACAGGAGCTAACAGCAAACATTGACAGCACTGTGAACGTAATTATAAATCGAGGCATTAGCCGTCCACTAAGGCTTGCAATTTCATCAGTAGGCGTATTGGACGTTACGTAGAGAACCTTAATATAACTGGATTCAAAATTATGCATAGTTTCAAGAAATGCGTACTCCCATTGTCTGGAAAGATCCTCCAATTCTACAGATGAACTCAAGTGGTAGATCGCTTTGTAAATAGTCGCTGTTTGGACGATATTACTCATGTTTACGTAATTGATATCTGTAAGGCTAGCACCTATAAAGAAACTTCGATTGCCTTTAAACATTACTGGATATGTGATAGGCGTAAGTAGAATATTTATAGCATTATAATCAAGCGCAGAAAGAAAATCATCAGGAGTGCATTTTTCCATCCATTTGGTACACAAATCAGTATAATGATAACTGTTATTGTCTTTATATACGACAACACGTCTTATCTCATCATCAAGACGAAGTATTTCCTGCAGAGAGCCAACTGAGAGAAGGTTAACACCATCTTTAGCCAAAACCATAACCCTACCATTACGTTCGTTGTAACTTAACAATCGAGGTCCTTTGAAACTGGTGTAATTGACAGGAAACAGCTCAGTAATTACGGCTCTATCATCTCGCGCAATACTGTCATATGGTGTGAACAAAGTCTCGGCGTCTTTCTCTGTATCAATAAAGAAGATTCCGATGCACAGAATACCTGATAAAACCAGAGGAATCAGCAAAAATAAGAATGTATGTCTAGAAATTAACTTTCCGTAATGATAGAAGGCACTTGACAGAATTCTATCGATACTTCCTATGAACTTCATTTTCCAAGCTCTCTAAACTGTTTTACAAACCAATATACAACGAAGGTTTCGTATCGTTGAGTGTGAATGACGTAGATTCCCAAAACAAATTGTATAACATTCATAATCTTATCTATTTTCGGTATATTTGCCGTTACTTGTTTATTGACAGACATTTGATAGGCGATGTTGCTAATGTTTTAGGCCTAAACTAATCTCACATTATGTACTTATACAGATAAAAGGAACATGAATTAAGCTCATCAGTAGTATAATATAACATTGTTAATGTTATCAACTTATTGTTATAAATGTGAATAGAATTTGTTCCTCACGCTATCTAAAACAAACTTTGTCTTTAAACATACTACCGTATTAACTGTAACTAATTATCCGTTATATAAATGAGTGAGAACAGTTGTTCCAGAGGTTGTTAGAACTTCAAACTTTAAGTCACACGTGGGCCAATTTTTGTTTTCAGTTTCTGTGTACTCTGGCGACTGGAAATAGCAAATGATATACTCTAATTCACAAACTGTAATCAGAACATTAAATGAAATTCTTTGAAGAAGATCCCAAAGTATGTGC
Source organism: Nesometra sesokonis (assembly GCA_025631205.1). Taxonomy (NCBI): domain Eukaryota; kingdom Metazoa; phylum Echinodermata; class Crinoidea; order Comatulida; family Antedonidae; genus Nesometra; species Nesometra sesokonis. The sequence continues at coordinate 4,613 of JAOTQE010006469.1, forward strand.
TTTGCAGGTTTAATGTATTTAAACATCATTCCTTTAGAAAACTATTCCACGGAAAATACGCCATAATCTAAAACTAAATACTGTAATTTAACATCAATCTCACACGATCTGCATAAAGAATACTTTTCTACATCAAACCTAATTTAAAGGGTGTAATCAAATTAAATGCAAGCACCATAATACTCGAAATTAATTAAAACAAATTAAAAAAAATGCTCCATACCTATTTTGGTGATTCTTTCAAATTGATTTCACATATACAATCCAGCTCTTTTAATATACTTTTTAAATTAACATTCATATATTGCAGGTTTGCATGGTGAGATGTCAATAAACATTACACTGTTAATTCTTTTATTATCAACACAACTTCCCTATACAGTACAATTCAGTGTTTCACAGTTGGTTGAGATTTATACTACAGCTTGACATTATCTTGACATTAAATTTACAAACGACGAAAATCATAATATATCCAGTTCATGGAAATTTATAGTACAAAAAAAAACACAAATGTGGTTGTTAAATAATAACAATAATTCAGATTATATAAAACACGTTTATAATCTAATTTTCCTTCATGTTTGCTAAGAGGTTTACATAATGCAAAGGTTAAACAAACCTATTATCACTTCCAAAGCAAAATGAGAAATCATATTTGCTTAGTTAGGATGAGTTCTATCGCAAGTGGTTTCGGTATCTGTAACGAGTCACAATATTCCCGCAACTATTTACATGGCCGGTGCAACCGGTACGGACGGTACGACAATGGCCGTACAACTTTAGTTGTGGGCAAAATTAGGAAGGTTTCGCAACTCCACGAAATACGAAGACGAAACGGATACTTCATAAATTCTTGTAACGTTTGAATGGAACACCTAGAACATCTGTCACAATTGGCCAGTATTTTACGACGATCATCAACATTGAACACATTTAGCAACTTTCAAAAATGGAAGTGTGACGTATCCGTTTTCGTTATCGTATTTTGTAAAGTTACTTCACTATAATAACTAGCTGAAATCACCTCTCATTATGTGGAACGGAAAAATAATATAATAAAAGGTTTCATAAACTGGAAAGATTCTGACTGTACCACCACATTTTGCTTGCTCCTCTAATTTATTCAACAACATGTTATGGCCTCTAAAGTTTAAAAGAAAAAATTCTTTCCTAGTAAAAGATTGATAATGTGAAGAGTATTATAGTATTGCATGAATTTTCAGCCAGGTTCGTTAATAATGCTGACTGGTATTCAACTTCGCATAATCTATTTAGCTTTGCAAACCTCTGTGAGATCACCCAATGGCCATATGAATCTAAAACCTGAAGTTTACACTTAACCTATTACATTTAGCGTCTTGGTTTGACATTATATGTATTGTAATTGTCTCAGATTACCCAGTCTGGGGAGGGCGGGGGTGGTCGAGAGGAAACCACATTGGGGTTTCCAATGGTTCATGTGAACTTCCTTATATAGCAACCCCTCTTAGGGTGAAATCCCTTGTCTAGTGACAATGTTGAGCAGTGAAATGTGCAAAAAGTCACATTTGTGCAAACCAACACATATGTGCAAGCATTTTACCCTAAAATGTGCAAACAACGGCATTTGTGCAAACATTTTAAATTCAAATGTGCAAGTCACAAAAAGTGCATCGCCCACTAATGTGCAAACCGAGAAATGTAAAAACGAGAAATTTCGATGGTATATGTGCAAAAATATCTCACATGTTCAAATCATTTTCTTATTGAATGTCGGCCAGGTATTGCCGAAATGGCGGACATTTCATAAATTAGTGTTGTATTTGGTATCATAGGAAATTCTAACTAAATTTTAAAAAATTTTATAAATACAATGAATTAAAATTCCATTGTACCTTTACCTGATAATGCCTTATTAAAGTGCTAAACGTCATTTTAAATAAGTCGCATGACCATTTGGATTTAAAAGCTCAAAAAATAAAAATCACCAAAACATGTCGTGTTTGGTTCGTTGGATATGCCTTTCGATTTTGGAAACGTCTTTTGATTTTGGAACCTTGTTTATTTATTTTTCTTCTATTACCGTAAAACTTTCAATGCATATGAAACACTGAATTAATGAACCCTTTTTTTAGGAAACAAAGTAAATGTAAGTTTTTCATCATAAATGAGGTTAATCATTAGAACCATTGTTTTTCAACTTGAAAATTCTATTCAACGATACAAAACACGACATGCTTTGGAAATTCTTATTTTTTACCTTTGGCTAAATTATCACGTAACTATTTTAAATGGCGTCTTACTCTGTACCAACGCATTTTCAGATATAGGTACAATTGGATTCAATATTCAGTTTACGATTACCTATATAATGATACCAAACAACCTTAAGTTATAAAAAAGTCGGCCATTTTGAAATTCAAAATGGTGACCGAACTTGTAGTGAGCATGTTGACATTGACAAAATAGAAAAAAAAAACATTTTAGAACAATTTTTCTAGATACAAAGCAATCCTATCTAATTTTGGAATTAAAAAAATCATAATTAGAACAATTGTGGGATTTTTTTTTGCATATATACCGTCAAAATTGATCGTATTTAAATTTCCCGGAGAGATGTTTGGACATTAGTAGGTGATGAATTGTTTGTGGTTTGCACATTTGAGTGTTAATGTTTGCACAACACCGTTGTTTGCACATCTTGGAGTAAAATGTTTGCACATACGTAGTTGTTTGCACAAATGTGACTTTTGCACATTTTACGGCTCAACAGACCCCAACACGATGTCTAAAATCCAACAGTTCTTCAATGACTTGAAATTAAATTGAAAATATTGTCAATTCTGAATATCTATAAATGGTACATTCTATATATTTTCTCACTTCATATCATCACGATGAAGCTAAATTTTTTTTTATACCAAATCATGCATCAATTGTGTTAAATTGTGAACCTTGAAATTCCGAGCATCTTATTCTATTTTTTCCATCTCAGCACCAACTATTGTGGGGCTGAGTTGGATGTAGTTTTATCTTTACATTCAAATAGTAACACATTTTATGCCTCAATTGCGTTAATTTTTTTAATTTCAAAAAACATTTTCAACACAAACGAGCATCTAGATGTGCCACATTCTAAAGTTTTCGCATCTCAACCCAGCCACTATGATGGAGCTGAAATGAGAGAGATGTTTGCTTCATTTGAAGACATATTCATACTACAGTTAAGTTTAAGAGTGCCATCGCCGAGCATCTACAAGTGCAATATCTAAAATTTTCGTATTGCCTACTTCAGCAACGTCCATGGTGGGACTGAGGTAGGATAAACTACGCTCCCGCACAATGCATCATCATGTTTGGATCTGCTCCTTAAGGAACCTCTTCAAAAAATCCTGATTACGGGCTTGAGAAGTGCCACATTAAAAGTGATAAACCATCATAAACCACCTCCAACCAAAGAGTTTACACCTTTAATAATTGGGCTCAGACTTCAATTAACCACATTTTTAAGGCAAGTTTGCTGGTTAATCAGTAACTGCCATCCGATACTTGATATTGTATCCAGATTTAGTATATATTAGCCCAGTTAGATATTTGACTGGAAGTACACCTCTCCCCTAACCCCCCGACCCCACGCCCACCCCCCACACACACACACCCACAAACAGTATCTTCATTGTAATCATATCGCCGCTAAAACTTAACCAAAAGCGAACTTCTTTGTCTTGACAAGTAATAATATGAATAAATAAAACAAATGTGTTACAAGGTGTCGTGACAAAATGAGTCGTGTTGTAGGCCTACCCCAGGTCATTTTAGGATATTGACAAAAATAGGTACAAAGTCCGAAAATGTTATAAAATGAGAAATGAAGAAAAGAAAATGAGACGATTGATAGATTGTGGTTTGGCTTGAGTTCGAGGTCTCCAAATTTGTTATGAACAAGCACATTTTGGTTACCTTTACACAGAGTTTAATACAACACATAGACCTACTATATACCATTTAGTAGTATACATGCATACTCGGTGTTCTCCTCTACTGAGGCGGCGGAACGTTTTTGGATCAGGGGTAACGAGTTTAAATCATGCTCAGATACCTACCCCACAATGGGGGACGCGTCCAGGTATCGGAATAGAGGGTGCTCAGCCCGATTACACTTCGAGAAAAAAAGTTTTTGCGGCTATTAATTGCTGCTATATTGGTCTCTCTCTGAAGGGGGTTTTCAGGGCCAGAATATTCATATAAAACCTCCTAGATTTATCATATGTACATGCCGTTTTTCTTGCTATTAGACCTCTAAAGGTAAGTACTCCGGCCAGTACCCAAGGTGACAATCCATCAAAATATAAAGGTCGTTCTATCTGATTGTGTAGTTGAAGTGGCATTTCAGGGTGGACTCCCCCCCCCCCTCCCCTCCCCACTCATCATCTTCCGCCGTATATGCTTTCCTATCGGCTGGGAGTCTGTCAGGCATCACGGTAAGCGTCAAGGTACGCCATTCTTGTGGTGTGTGGTGACGCGAGGTACTCAAGGAACTTTTAAGTGTGCATTTAAAAATGCACTAAACAACAGATGCGACTATAGAATTTCCTTTTTACATCACGGAAGATATTCTAATCATGTCGAACTGTCAAAGTTCACGGAGGAAGTTCCAAGCATCATGGTAACAGTGATGCTTGGCTAACGATGCCAGATTCACGAATCTGGGGTGAACACCAAAACCAAACCTATAATTTGAACTCTTTTTACTTCATGACCTTCAAATAACACCAATATCAGTATCAATAACATTTACTATATACCTAGTTAGGTAATTATCTTTGGTTCTTGGTAGATTTCCTCAGTAATTTAACATTAAGACCTAACTAGTTGGAGGGGTTATTTTTTAAAGGGTGGGTTAAACTTTTTGAGGGGCGCGTTATTCGAACGGTGTGCTTCAGTCTTATTCAATGGGGAGCTTATGAAAAAAAGCATAAATTTAGAAGCACTAAGGAAAAATCGAGACGTGCAAGGAAGCTGGGATTGACATTAACAATACAGTTGAACCCCCTGTGTGGACACATCTCGTAAGCGGACTAATCAGCAGATTTGGTACCTCTCGTAAGCGGTCACCTCCCGTAAACGGCCGCGGACTTCTTGTGACTTTTAAGTTAAATATCCCATAAGCGGTCACCCGAAAATGTGATTGTTTTGGGCAAAAATACAAATTTCTATTTAAAAAAATAGTGTAACGGATGAAAATCATATTATTGAACCAAGAGATCTTACAAAATAATATAAATAAAAAAATATAAATTGGCGTGTCTTGAAAATTAATGGGCCGTCTGGGTTAAAGAAGGCCGACAATGTCGCACATAAACGCGTATACATATTTGGTGCACATGATTTAAACAGATTGGGGTCTATCGGCCGAACTCCCGTAAGCTGACACTTTTTCTGGACGCAGGGTGTCCGCTTACGGGAGGTTCAACTGGACTGGAGACGCATAGGTCTAATCATTGAATAACTTTGCACAGGGTGCACAAATTAAAATCGCTTATTATTAAAGATCGCTTATTGAAACCGGACATGTGTCATAGGTGGGCGTTATTCGAGTAGGTCGCTCATTAGCACGTTACAGGGCGGATGCAGACTTTTTAAAAGGGGGATGGGCGGTAAAGAGTCAACGCATGTTCCGCGGGAAATTTTGGTCTTTAGATGTCCAGAAATGGCCCCAATAGCGTGTTAAGGGGCCAATTCTTGTCTTATGATTGATGAATATTTGTAGTTTTTTTGAAAATTGTTAATGTGGGCCGGAGCCGATCCTTCCCCTCTAAATCCTTCCCTGTCACGAGTACATTAATTAAGGCTAACGGTAGCAACAAATCTGATCTCTTCTAAAGTAAAACAACAAAACGACGTGAATCTTAAATAGTGTTTATCAATTGGTTTGTATGATTTTTATTGAGAAGCATTTACAAAAATTGTACAAACCACAGACAATGATCTGCACACATTATAGAATAATGAACATGGATAATACACATCCTAATACAATTCAAAACAATTGCCGTTGTTATCACCGACCAATCACATTGAAAACTATGGGCGGCCATTAGTACCAATGTAGACAAACATTACCGTATAATTGAACCCACTCTCGTAGACAATCTAACGGTAAAATCATCATAAAGTACAAACACCACAATATGCACCACATTACGGTGACAAATTTGCTGTTATGCCGTTGGGATTGTCTTTACGAGAGTTTGGTTCGTCCATAGGATTTTCTTTATTTACATTGGTCATAATGGCCGTCCATAACAAATAATGTATGACGTCGTTGGCCACACGTAATCGCTGATGGTACGCTCAAACGCGTATCATGGGATATGTAGGCAAAGAAATACAGAAAAAAACGTGTTCGTATACAGTATATTATTTACATTAGTTTCGGCGACCATTTTGTTAAATATCCCAAAAAATCCCACCGCAAATCGGCCGGTTTGAGAAATAAAATACAATTCAAACGCATTTTGTCGAGTTGGCCCATAATAAATGTTCATGTACCTTATTATCTACACATCTATAAAATGTGACTATTTATCCACAAAATGAGTCTTGTTGCAACCCGTGTAAACTGACGATGATATTATGTATGTCGAAATATTGAATCCCAACAAGTATGTCCTGTATTTTAATACTTAAGTATATTTTTTTTTATCTGAGAATAATCATTGGACCTTTCGGTTGATAACATTTACACTTATGCTGGTATTCTCGAAAGTTAGTCCAGGATTAATCCTAGATCAGTACTATCTGATCCTGGACTATCCATAAACCTGGTTCCCCGGCAAACAAAATTTAGAATGCTTTAGTCTAGGGTTTATATCTGGACAAACGTTAGAAACATTTTTATAATAGCAAAGTCAGTTAGTCCTATATTAAATTTGAATTTAGTCCTGGACTAAAGTTAGTCCGCTTTCGAGAATACAAGCCATATGTATTTAATCATCGTGATATTATGGTATCAGCACGTGACATTTTAGTTAGGTCAGTTGTCAAATTCAAAACTTAAGTATATTCTAACAAGTCATAAATATATTATTGGTATTTTTTAAATACTTGTATTTTTATCCAAAATCAACGTTTTCAACAAAACTGCAACAAGACGCATTTTATGTTACGAGTTCACAAAATATCTACAAATAAAAAGGAGACTCTCACTTAAGCGTATGTCTAGAAAATGGTACGGTACTACTGTAACTATAGGAACGAATAAGCCATCATGCGTATGATGTCAAAGGTCAGGGCAACGAACACCAATCACATACGAATATTCAATAGATATTACAGACTATACTTTCGACGATTGTGATTGGACAATAGTTTTGCAGTGAACTTTGACATGGATGGGTTTACACCTTTGAGGTGGCTTAGTTTAAATAAACATTTAGACGAAAAGTTAAACATAATTCTTATCTAATGATAATAAACTATAAATATATTTGAAAAAAATTAAGTATTGAAAAACATCAACGAGGTCTTATTGAGTTTCGGCGCCAAACTGCAACAGACAATAATGAAGTGTGTATTACCATCTCATGAATCAATTTTTTATAGATTTTTTTGCATAATATTAGTCTTCAAAATATATGTAAAGAGTTCATTTAATATATATTATATAACTTTGTTGTAAAGTTAATTAACAAAATTTGTATAAATCAAAATAAACATGAAACGTAAATGTACATATTGCAAATGTTCCTACTCTGGTTTAAATCTGGAAATATTATGGACTAATATCTAATTTTCTAACACATGTGGTTATAAATAAAAATAGCAAGTGTAACAAAATATATTATAATTTCTTCATGTAAAGCAATATGCAATAAAAACTACTGTATACAATACAGGTTGACGGATTGGTGGACATTTGGTAACGTTATTTAGTTATAAAAACTGGCATAAAAGCAAACAAAGACGCACTGAATTTGATCAAAGAGTAGGCCTATATCATGTCTAACTTCACTGAAAGGAAAAATAAACCTCCGTTCTCGAGTTCGAAACATTAGGCAGGGGGATTTACCGGAGTGAAACTCAGAAGAAAACCTATAACCTAGCCTTGGCGTATTTTGACACAAACAGTGAGCAAGGTACAATGCATGTCACTATTGACTACTTGTGTCACGTTAGAAAGTAAGTGAAACCTAATAATGTTTTTTAAAATTCATTTGACATACAGGCGTTGTAGCTTGGTGGTTTGGGACCATGCTAAAATCTACTGTAGTTACTGCAGTAATCTATTGCCATCACGTCTATTGCAGTTACCATACTAATACAGTGCTATTATGTTTTCTATCTTATCTCAGCATTAATGTTCAGTAATTATCTTTCAGAAGTACTGCAGCAAGATAATACTAAACTTACTGCAGCAACTGCAATAGGATAATACTAAAATTACTGCAACAACTGCAGTAGGATAATACTAAAATTACTGCAGCAACTACAGCAGGATAATTTGGAGATGGTTCCTTAACATGCTTGGGTTCCAACCTAGAGGAGACTGGTTCTTGTCCAAGAACTAAGCGCCACTCCTCAAGCTTCATAATAAGAATATTTAAAACAGCATAGTTATCATTTAGTAGGTATCGAGAAAACTAAAAATAGTCAAAAACAGATCTCTCAAAATAATTAAAACTTAAATACCGACAACTGATTATTAACGAATATAAATATAATTTGCTGTTAAAAATACACTTAAAATGTTTGTTACAGGCAAGCTCAAGTATGTCAAATGTGTTCGATAAGCAGCTAGCAAAGCTGCTTAGTTGAGATGAGGGCGATTTCAACACACCTCTGGTCTTCTACAACCGGTCATTCAAGTTAATTTACTAATCAGACGGGTGCTTCCGAGCTCAATATCGGAGCTAAAAATAATATGCTATTCAAATTACATTATTCTGAAGTTAGTAGACCCATGGAGTTAATTTTTACTTCCATGGTAAATTCAATTTATACTTTAACTGTAAACTTAACACCCAGGAAATTAACAATGTCCAGTGTGTATTGATAAAACCATGGAGCTATAGCTTCATGGTAAAACAAAAGTTTTTCGAAGTGTTAAGAAATTTGTATTTTTCTCCAGGTTTCGTGGAAAAGTTTACGCAGTTTACTCATCACAATAACTGAGTGCGGTGTATACTGGCGAGGACGTTTTGCACTCTATCTTGTCACCACTTACACCTTATCTACCAATGGGAATTTAGCAAGACTAAGTTAACATTATAATGTTCAAAACGAAGCATAAATTCACAAAATAATAAAATAAGTAGTAAACGGAATGGCTTAAGCGTGACTACTGTTCCATAACAGGGCGCCACCAGGAATGGTTTTTAGTTTTTGGTCCAACATGTACAAATTCGATTCCATTTTTTTTTAAATAAAAAGGATAACGGGTCATTTCTCTTATCTGTGTTTTGAAATTAAAGATGTATTGTCACTGAAAAATTACCAAAATGTCATAAGCCTAACCGCTAATTTTGAAATTAACTTGCTCATATTAAAAAAAAACAAAATTAGTAACTTGAGAATCTAAATTAGTGTGTTTAAAATTGTTTAATAGTGAAGTTTCGCAGATTTACGAAATACGAAAACGAAGACGGATACGTCACACATTCTTGTAACTTTTGAATAGAACACCTTAAATATCTGTCACAGTCGGTCAGTATTTTACGACGATCATTAACAATTCATAGGGAGAAAATTTGATATATTTTTTAATACATTTAAGAACTTTAAAAAATTGGAGTATGACGTATCCGTTTTCGTTTTCGTATTTTTTGCTTTTGCGTTTGCGAAACCTCACTAATACAATTTTTAAACTGAAAAAAATGACCAAAATTATAGAGGCTGCCAGCCATTACATAGAATTTTGCTCATCTTAGCATTATAGTTTTGCAAAATTAGGGGTAAATTTGTTTAGCATTTTTTTCAGGTGACTATCTTTAATGCTGGGTCGTATTTCTACGGGAATTTTAAAGGAAATAATAGCTAAAAGCACCGAAATTTCAATTTTAATGTTCCAATCATTTTGCATTAATCATTGGAAAAACATTCGGGGAAGCGTAGCACCACAAAATAACTGCTGATTTATTCTTGATTAAACTAAAGTATGAGAGATACAATATGATAAAATGGTTTAAAAAACAATTTTGAGTTTTTAGGAAAGCTTCAAAATTTTTGCTGAACATGTATTATTGAAAAAATTACAAAATGATAACGATATCTATTTACACTCTGCTCAGAATCTAATATGTCGTCAACTAAAGTGCGTGCGCATAGTAAGGATTGACGTCACAAAAAGGTACACCACAACATACAACCAACACAGACCACCAGTAAACAAAATTAGCGGCATTGCAAGTAGAAAAATATGTGGATCCAACCATCGGTGATCCGACTCAATTGTGAGCGAATATATGACAGACTATGGAACTACTATGCTAGCGGTTTATGCTTGCTCGGATCGGCACGTTCAAAATCACGTTGTTGAAACAATCAGAGAAAGACATTTTTACTACCACTGTTATATATAATCAACATCAAAGCGAACACTGGACGCCATCTTTTCTCCATTTATTTTGCGAAGAAATATAACCTACTGGACTCCCAGGCTAGCTTGGTGTTAAGATTCCAGAGAAGGGCCTGGATATTTGCTAAAATGTGTTTCTAACGACTGAAGAAAATATCATAAAAACGAAGTTGTGGTGCGGGAATGTAGCAAGTCTCAGTGACTTGGTACTGTTTTCCAGAATAGACAAAACGATGCTGTGGCGCATAGAATGGAAACCGGTTCAGCACTTCAGAAAGCCGATCTCTAGTGGCATCATATCGCATCTTGGTGCCTTCCAGGATGGGTCCTTCCAGGCTTGGTTTTTGCAGCTGACTACGGTACTATTCTGATGATTATGGCGTGTATGTATAATTGTTAATATTTCTTAAGGCCTAGTATAGTCCGCACCCTCGTAGGTTATTCGCTATGATGGTGTCCGTGACAGCATCAAAGACGAATTGAATATTGGTCGTATCCGTTGCACACGTCATATGCGCGTATATTTCCTTATTTGGACTCTTGTTCATTGTTTCGAATTTGCCCTGAATGTACTGCGCTGCTGGAAGAAATTCATTAGGTCCTGCAAGAAAAAAAGTACGAATATTACCTGCCGAATGTCACTATCGTTGTTTATAAAAAACCTAGGCACCACATACAACAATAATCTAAGGCTCATGAAAATATCAGTACCACAAATATCAAAAACATCACAAAAGAAACACATAAAAAGAGACAACAAGTGTATCAGCAATCAGAGTATAGGCAGACAAGAAACAATTGAATTGTCCCCAGGTTCTGTAGGAGTTCGTGTGAATTACACAGAAAAAAGTAGACAAGATTGTTTCCATTTCTGCAGTCTATCCAGATCCATTTGGAGTAGACCACTAATACAGAGAGTTACAGCAGTAAATTCGTGAAATGGCTGGAGCTCCGCGAGTGCTGCATAGTACGTTTCACAAACAATGAATCTGCATATTCTCTACAAATAGCGCAAATGCTACCTTACATACTTTACAAAATCTGGGATATGGTTTTGAAATGCACATACCTGTGTATTCTGGAAAACAGACTGTTAACGGAGACCTTTCTATCTTTCCTTGAAACAAATCTTTCTTGTTTAAGAATAGTATGATGGACGTTTCTGTAAACCATTTGTTGTTACAAATTGAATCGAACAATTTCAAACTTTCGTGAAGTCGATTCTGGAGAGCAGAAAAAAAAACTGTTTAGGTATAATGTAACATTTTACATGGTATAATGTGAGAATGTAAAAAATTCAGTATATTGTAAGATTTGGTTTAGTGAATTTTGCATTGACAAGAAAAATTAAAGGTCAGAGGAGCAGGGGTAGAAAAAAAGAGTATTGTAGATTGCAATCTTGAATAGAAATGGAGAGACATATCAGAAAATATCAGGAGTATTTGTAGCATTTGTTATTGTCCTCATATTTGACGCCTACAGGAGAAAAGGGAAGGAAACATTATCAGTAACGCCGGCGTCTGCTTTTGTGGATTTCTTCAATAGCTTTTGAAGAATAATTAAAATCTCACATCGCTATGACAAATTAAATCATGGATGATAGAACCAAAATTTCGAATACAAATCAAGATAAACATAAATTTGGCTAATGTATTTCATCAATATTTATATTCCACGGTTGGTACTTGTAAATGAATCAAAGCAATAGTTGTGAAAATTGTACAATAAAGCTGATAATATTTTTGTTCCTTTAGTTTCGTTGAAGATGACTGTGTAACACAGCAGAAATATGTATGTTAATAAATTGCTTCTTTCCATGAAATTTGTGTTTATCTTGAAAAATAATTATCTTGAAGTCTGATTTCTGTAATCTTGAAAAGCTATTGGAGAAGAATTTCACAAAAGCTGACGATAATTGTCTTAATAATCGAGGAGAGTTCTTCATATCTCGTACGCAATGCACAAGACAACCGACTATAGTACGGGTATATGTGGTAACTAGTCCGAGAATTTTGAATCTCCGCGAACCTTCTGGCGATAATCATAGTTTGATCACGATACCAAACCAGACATCTTTTGAAGATAATAACAATGCAAGGCAATGTGAAGATGAACAAGGAAGAGGACAAAGAAGATAGTACAAGAACTGGATGGACAACGTTTTGGCCTTCAGTAGTCTTCCACAGTCGAATGACTGTGATATATAAGTAAGGAAGGAGATTGATTCATGTTGTAAACATTTGAGAGTATTTTATTTTCGACGGCTACGCATTTTTTATGCAAATTATGGTCCTGAAATTATGCAAATGATGCGAAATCATCTGCAGATTAAATTGGCCTATAGTCCTAGAGATGATCTAGGTCGAAAGATTCATGACGTGACTTTCACTTATGGTTTTTGCAAAATACATGAGAAGCATAGAGTTTTATACCACCTTGATCAGAACAGAGATAATGGTACAAAAACAGTGTGGAAAGTCGTTTATGATCATTATCAAATAATCTAAAACCTTCGACACAACATGTATCTTAACATTTTTTTTTATCAGCCATTAAGCGATTATGGAAGTTTTATTAACCAGTTTTTGTTGTTTCATGCATTCTATTATAATATTTGTACTGTACATAATATTTTAAGTTTGATGAATTTGATTAGTAATTTAAGTTCAATATTTACACTGTGGTAATTGGATTAAACACGAGCGTGGGCGTTTTTTCCCATTGAAAAAAAAACATATTTAAAAAATGTTCTATGGCACCATAAAAAGGCACAAATTGTTATTTTGGCGTACAGAAATGCGCCTAGAGAGATGTAAAATGCGCGTGTGCAGTGATTAAATAAAACAAATTTAAAGAACTTTTCAACTGCATTTTTTTTTATATATTAGTTAGATAATTGTATATTTTATGTTCTGAAGCAGTTATAACTCTCGAAAATGTAATAAATATATAAAATATGTGATTTATTTATAGGCCCAAAACAGGTAAATTCTCGCCGCGGGCAATTTTTCCTCCCGAGCACCCAAATTTCACGATCCAAATCGTCAAAGTTGAACCCGGTTTAACTTTCACGATTTAAATCGTCAGCTTTTTTGACGTCAAGAAAGTGACCTTTTTCCTGTCGATCCTTGTGAAAATCGTTATTTTTCAAAATTAACCATTAAAAATTGCCGTTTTTAGAATTAACGATCAACAGGAAAACAGGCTTAACATAGTCAGCACTGTCTCTACGCGCGCGCGTAACATGTAGTGTCTCTTCGTTGTTTCACTGACTGATTTTACCTCAACAGGCAAAATACCTATTAAACATTATTATTAAATTATATCATTTTTATATCATGTCAAATTAACTTTATGTGATAAAGGTTATACTTTTAATACATAAGATACATTCTACTGTTTTAATAGTGGTACCGTAGTTTTCTTCATTTTGCACGTGCGACTCATGTGATAAAAAAGTGATCGTATTGTTACTGTTAGTCATCTTGTTATCTAAATAAAAAACTGTTGTTGAATATTCATTAACAATTTCCGTTCATTAGTGCCGTCTATAACAACCTGGCCACCATGGTCTACTGACCCGTCTCCAATCCATTATGCAAATTATCATCCACAGACTGATCAGTTTTACCACTAATTAAAGCTATTATGCATTAGTCGTCAGCCACGTGACTTACCGTGACGTCATCTTCAAGCAGCCTTTGATCGTATCCACTGAGTGCTACACAGAATATAATCGCTGTAACGTCCTCAAAACAATGGATCCATTTCTTTCGCTCTGACCTTTGACCTCCTACATCAAATAACCTGCGACAGCAAGAGTATTATTAATACTATTATTTATATTATTTTATTAATATTATTTTAAATCGTGTTCTGATGCAATAATCATCATTTTTTAATGAGAACACGGTGATCATAATTAGCATAATCCTCTAAATAAAATGTTACCTATTGACACCAAAAAAAAGCACAGACTGTTGTTATGCGCGCGTTCAGAAAAGCGCGCGTTCAGAAAAGCGCGTGAAGATACGCAAAACGCGCGCCTGCAATTATTAACAAATGGAAATGTGTACAAGCTGTGACTATACGCGCACCTTTTCGAACGCGCGCTTAACAGATATACTCGTACATTTCTTACCTAGAATATGTACATCATAATCATAATCATAATCATAATCATAAACTTTATTCATCCTCATGATGAGAAAATTACATTGCTCGTCTTAGAAAAACAGTAAAGATATTAAATTACAAAAAAAATGAGAAACAGTTTCTAGACAACCAGTCGTTGGTGTTCCCGGACGCCTGTTGGTATGAAGGAGTAAAGATAGCGGTTCGTACCAGCAGCCACAGACCTCAACCGCCCACTACGAGCACTCCTGAGACCAACTATTTCAGCATGTAATGGATGACTTTCGTCTTCATTCATATTATTTCAAGTTAATTAAATTTCCAATAACTTTAATTTCATTAGACATCATTATATATATACAATATGGTTATAAGCAATCAAATAGAAGTAAGATAATGGAATGGGATTCAAATTAAGCAGGTATGATTTAAATATATAACCCGTAATAATTCTATTTAAATCAATTAAATCAAGTAAACATTATTTTAAGACTAAATTTCTGTACAATCTAAAAATTAGCTATATCTTGTATAAAATAAGAGGGCAAACAAATAATGAGGTTTGAGTGAGATGTCCGAAAAAATAGACAATACGGATAAGAAACCAGAGACGAATTTAGAAGTTAATAGGACAAAAGAAACCCGTTCATATGGATAGAAAATGATCGTCGTCTGACTTATTACATTTCGTTGTAGAATGGTATAATTTTAATTTTAATTAATAAGATTATGACTGAGTTTAAAAGAAAAGCCTTTCATTGTTATAACTTCAGTTGTATTGACAGTTAAGTTATTCCAAAGTTTAAGACAACTAAATATGTTTATTACATCATGTCGCACAATATAAATGACGTTTAAAATTATTTTACCTTAACATTCACTTGAAATTAATATTAATTTTTATTGTGTGTGCGGGGTGGGTGGTTTTTACATAGATGGGGCTTAAAAATATTTATTTTGACGTTCCAAAAATAGGCCTAAAAGGACGTGAATCAATTTTTGGTTGCACTGCACATACACACAAATTTACAAAAAACAGCGTCATAAATTTCAATAGAATATAACTACGGTTTCTCTGTTTATACTACATGTAGATTTGTGGGGTTAGTTGACCTGGTATGTACAAAGTTTGTTTTAGTGTTTGTACGTCCAATAATAGGAACAGTAACCGTGCAATAATGACACATTTTGGAAATGACAGAAACCTTCACCACGTCAACAATTTTGGTAAAACTCTAAAAGAAAAGTTGCAGCAGGATAAAAACCCGGTTATAGAAAATACGTCAGTAACTGCATATATGGTAGAAGGCGGGCCAAAACCGAGAGAAGGGGAGAAAAACAGTTTCTAGTTTTATGGGAAGAAAAATAAAATATATACGCGTTGATTCAATGGATCACCAGGCTATCTGTTTTACAATATATTTTTTCATGAACCCTGGGTTACTATCCACTGAATAATTGTTGATGTTTTTAGGCCGGGTTACTATTGTGTTATGAGTTACTATTAGAGTATGGATTAATATTAGAAAAGTTGGTCATTATTGCTAAACCAACATAAAATGTTTGCCCAAACACACAAGGAACTGACCAGCATATATTTCGAAGTGTTGATATGAAATCTTGGTTCAAGACGGTGATTCGGTTTAATTCGTGAAAGACGATTAAAAGTCACCCATTGCCTTCTATAGGATGTGGATCGTCCTACCTTTCTGATATTTGTATATTAACGACAAACCTCACACCACTAAAACTTCATCATCCACTGGTGGCGTATTTCATTAAAAACTTAAAATATAATATACAGACTTGGATCAAGTCTACTCTGACAAGCCACCGTGCTTACCTAAAATGCAAATTTTTAAAGTTGAAATGTGTCTCAACGATTCCGGTTGTTTTAACCCTTGTTCGTAGGATATCCTGCTCATTCGGTTTGTAATCACTTTCTGCTAGACGGTCAAGACTTTCTAGAAAACTAAGAAAAACAGAAACATTTAGCTTATGTTGTACCATATCATTCAGCAAGATAAACTAGCTTAGAAAATAGCGTTTATTTCGGTCATGTGAAAACAACTATGTAGTTTACCTAGTACAACATTAGGCCAATGGTACAGCGGCAGACCCACACCTCACCCTCGAATATACCTTTGTCTGTAATTTTTTTTTTCATCCAAGACAGCAAACGGTTGCTGATTCTGAAAATATAATCCTAAGCATATTTCAGTGGTCACAGGTTATGAAAACAGATTTTCTGGAGATTTGGTCGCTGTCTAACCACCAATAATTCCTGTCTAAAACATCGAATTCGCCAGTTCCCCAAACATTAAACAAATTAGTATGGAACGTCACAAAAAAGAGCAATTGTCAAAATTGTATTCTTTTTTTTTTAATATTCACAAATTAAAAATATACTGAAGGACGGGAATACAGTCTGGGTTAATTAAATTTATGCTGTATTTTGTCCAGATGATTTCCTGGCATTGGTGTTGACTCTGTGTTGTGTAGGCGTTATTATTTATATTATTTACTGGTCCTATGTCACTTGGGTAATCCCTATGTCGCGCAACTGGTTTAGTTGATCTTTCTGATTATACCTCCATGTTCTGATGGACATAACAGCTAATATTGGAGACTATTGCAGTTTTGTATATACATTTTACTAAAAGCAAACAATTTAAATTAAGTTTCACTTTTAAAAATAGCCTTTTAAATTCGCATAAAAAGAAAAGATAGAAAGAATCATAAGGTAAAATTTTGAGCTGTTTAAAGTAGGCCTATACGATATCGAAAATCCCAAAGTGTAAAATGGAAATATTCTCAGAGTCCACAAGAGCTCATTTTGCTAGAGCTTGGCCGCGTTTCTTTAGCCTGAATCCACTGCAGGTTTCATAGTCATTTTCTGGTACCGTATCCATTGTACAAATGGGTAGTTTAAAATAAAGTTTATAAAATGCACTGCCCAAAGAAGGAACACGAACGACTTCGTCCAGACTTAGGCTTCATTGTGACCACTAAAATGTTATTTGTTTTTAATAAGGGTTTTCATTAGTGGGAAACTTGTATTAACTGAAGGTGTTGTACAGCGCATTCTACGAAATTTTATTTGGTAACTGATCAAATAAATTACTACAAGAATCAGGGGCGGATTCATACTTTTGGAAAAGGGGCGGTAGATAGTCAAAGTTAGGTGGTCTGGTGGTATGTTTCCACGGGAAATTTTGGTCTTTAGATGTTTGGAAATGGCATCAGGGTTTAGCAATCAATTCTTGTCATATGCTTAAAACATGTTCTAACAAACGAAATACAGGCCACGGTGTTTTGGGTTTTGCACTGGTTATGCCAACAGCGTAGATTTGAATTGAAAAGTGGGGGGTACAAAAAGAAGAAGTTAAAGTGGTGGCGCCAACTTGGAGGGTCCGCCGGGTGGGCGTTGTTCCCGGTTTGGTTTCGACGAGCAAAAAAAAAAAAAAAAAACTCCGTTTGCGTGTCTATTTTCCTATTTTTGGGGTCAATTATAGAATATTTTCATTGAAAGATACATCAAAGAGTTACCGCTGTTTT
>JAOTQE010006470.1:0-11207 GCA_025631205.1 Nesometra sesokonis
ATATTAAACATTCGCCATCTATTAACTCCTTTAAACATAAATATAAATATCACTTCTTTCATAACGAAACATGACCACAATGAAAAACAGATTGTTATTAATCTGATTGTGTGTAAATCCTGTATAAATATGTTATTATTATTATTAAATAAAAAAGGCATTGCGAAAACAATGATAATAAGTTTTCGGCGGAGGTAAAGAGAACTTTGCATTTGGTGTTGCGTGCAAAGACAAAAAAAAAATATATCCGAAACATTTTTTTTTCTTTCTGTTTATTTTCGTCTGTATACTTAGAATATGATGACTTTTAAGTATGCCAATTTTCAAAATCTCCATCAGAGAGTTCCGGAGATACCGAGTGTCAAATTACGATACATATTTTTATGCCTAGGCCTATCCGATATAATACTATATTTTGTTTTAATGCTTTGAGATCTCACCAGCCATCCTATCTTTCGAAACTTCTCAATCTATATATGAAAAATTTGATATATTTTTTAACACATTTAGCAACTTTCAAAAATGGAAGTGTGACGTATCCGTTTTAGTTTTAGTGAAAACCCACTATTGTCATTAGAAGAAACAAAATAGGTCTACATACCAAGTTACTTATTACCGTCGAGGCTTATTTTAATCTGCATATATATTTCTCTAATTACATTTACAATTCCTACAGTGCACTACCGTTATGTTAATGGACTAATGTTCTAAAAACTGCGGCACCAAATTTACTTTTTACTTTTAATTTAGTCAAAAAGAAAGAAAACAAAAATAGGCCTAATACAGTAAAGATAATGACATTATGGTAATCAGCCATTTATCGCATTTTAGGTTTAAATTAATTCGAATATTCATTGCTGTAATTAAACTTACAATTCCCACAGTGTATTGCTTTTGTTGTTGAGTAATGGATTACTATTCCAGACTTTTACTTACACAAAATGTATTTACATCTTATTCTGTGCGACAAGTAAATTATTAGATGTAGGCCTATACTTTGAAGATAATGTAGGCCTAATAATAATGATAACAAATCAATTATTGCATTGTAGGCTTTAATTTTAATCCGAATAGTCATCGCTGTAATTAAACGTACAATTCCCATAATGCACTACCCGTTGTTACAGTATATTAATGACGTAATGTTCCAGCTGTTTATTTCCCATGGCTCGTAACTTAAATAGCGTAAAGTACGAGGAATATCAATAAAAACAGGTCGATAGAATAGTAGATCAAGCTACTTAATTCATCTTTTAAATTCAAACTTCATAGACTTACTTAATACATACTATGAATGCTAGATCAATTCCTTTTTATTATAAAATATTGATTAAAAATCCATTTTAATTTGTTATCACTACATAGCGTATTACATCATCAATATCATAATCATCATCACCATCATCATCATCATCATCAACATCATTGTCATCATCATCGTCGTCATCATCATCATCATCAATATCATCATCATCATCAATATCATAATCATCATCATCATTATTATCATCATCATCATCTTCATAATCACCATCATCATCATCATCATCGTCATCATTATCATCATCATCGTCGTCGACGATGATGATGATGACGATGAACTTCTACAACATGTTATTTGTTTTTGTGGATATGTTATTCGTCAATATGTTGTGTCTCACGAGAAAAAAAACACAACGAACCACCAATTAGAAGCCGTGAATGGGGCACAGTACATCAGTACATTTTAGATGACATGTGACTTTGTTGAATGATATGCTCATCACAAGGAACCAGAAAGGGTTTTATTCAGAACCGTATAAAAACAATGGTCGCGTTTAATTAATCATGTTCTCTTGAATATTCAAAGATCAAAACTTACATTGTTGCAGCTTTAACAGTTAAATCGGTTAACATGAACATGTGTGACAGACAGACCGACATACAGACAGACAGACAGAGAGGAAATTGAAAATAAAATGTAGAGACACTTTTTTGCGTTTAAAGACTAGCATTATCGTCATTATCATCATTATCGTTGTCATCATTGTCGTCATAATCACCTTCATACCTTCATACCGACAGCCGGACTGACAGTGTGGGAGGCCGTGGGGTACGTAGAGTATTGGGAGGGGTGGCTGTTAGCCATCAAAACATCAGTTGGTCAACATGTTAATCATCAAAACTGGGTACAGTTACCAGGATACGTACGGACGAATTGTTCTAATGTACAGTAATATAGTAAGTTAGCCGGGAGAGGCGTGCATGGGAAGGATGGGGGATGGTGGCGATAATGCGGCCTACAGCGTACAAGTCATAAAGACATGGGCACCGACGCAAATCCTGTAATACATCAATGTTCTCATTACCAGAGGTTGTAACACATGTAGCCTATAATGTACTTAGGGGAATGTCTCCTCTTTAAAAGCGAGAAAACAAGACAGAAATTAGGAACGTGGTCAAAATTTACGGGGGACTTAAGTATGTGGGGGGGGGGTGGAGGGAGGGGACGTGGATAAGACCTTACCCAACCTAAATCTGAGGCTGTATACCGGGGTTCCAAGTACAGCAACAACCATGATGATCATAGTATTTGCTAACATTATTGTTATACGCTGCATACTTTTATTAGTATACGGATAATTACAGTATTATAGAAAAAGTAAACAGGTAAATTATACAATCATTACAAAAGAAACTCAATATATTGACATCAAATGTAAATATGTTTATAAAATAAACTATACAAACATACTAAGACGTGTTATACTGTAATCCTTATTACGAAGGCAACAGAAATTTAACAGAAGAGCCATAATGGCGCACAGGATATTACGAGAAAGGATGTCACACATGGCCATATTACTTATTGTTATATTAGGTAAGTTGGTTACCTTCTTTCTGAACTATCATCATCATCATTGTCTTGGTCATGATTCATCTTTATCGTCATCAAACTAATAATTACCCTCATCGTCGTCATCATCATCGTCAACATCATCACCGTCATCATCATCATCATCAATCACCGTCATCGTTATCATCATCATCGTCGTCGTCATCATGATGATGATGTTGATGATGTCGATGATGATGATGATGATGAGGATGATGAGGATGATGATGATGATGATGATCATCATCATCATCACCG
This sequence comes from Nesometra sesokonis, assembly GCA_025631205.1. NCBI lineage: Eukaryota > Metazoa > Echinodermata > Crinoidea > Comatulida > Antedonidae > Nesometra > Nesometra sesokonis. The sequence goes on from JAOTQE010006470.1 coordinate 3,134, forward strand.
TCATCGTCGTTGTCCTCATCATCATCATCATCATCGTCGTCGTCATCATCATCGTTATCATCATCATTATCATCGTCATCATTATCATCATCATCATCATCATCACTGTCATTATCATCATCATCGTCATCTTTATCATGATGATGATAGACAACGACGACGACGACGTTGTCAACATCATCACATCATCATCATCATCATCATAATTATCCAGAAGGATTAGCGAACTGAATAATTATTTAAAAAAACAACTAATTAAGCAACACCTGGTTTTCACTTTTATTATGCAAACTAGCAGAATAGAAGGTAACAAAAACTACAGAGGTTATGTTTCAAATATAAACAAGGTAGGACCTATGTTGTCATATATATGCCTGTTGCGGGTAAAATACGATATGAATACTATAAGTTTTTATCCAAGTAATTGTATAATGATTCATTATCGTGCATTTACAGGGGAAGTACCGCAATGCAAAGCATATACTATGTAGAACCTTATAGCGTTATCCCAGATATTGCGGTAGCTCTAACTATCCCTTTCTATGCGAATAAAAACGAGTTATGCGCTATATTTACTAGGTGTCCCCGAGTATGTGGTGTTCTTTCGTAAAGTCGGATGATATCGTCGTCTCTAACAACGTCGTTGTGTGAGTTGTGTGGCCGAGCGGTTAAAGCAGAGGAACCATGAGCCTAGCAACACAACAACAGCATAGGTTCGAGGCCTGCTCGCACCATGGTTCTTGTGGTGGAACAAGACTTCTCGGATAAGGTCTATAAACCGTAGGCTCAGTTTACACAACAGGTTATATGTGAACTATGAACACAGTATATTTTAGAGGAGTAGGAGACTCGGTGTTCTGCTCCATACATTCCCTGCTGTGGGCAGAAAATGTAACGTTTTTTTTCGGGCAGAAACACATGACGTGACATTTAGGGGCGTAGAAAGTCATGAATGTGTAACATCTGGTTAACATCAGCGCTATATAAAAATAGAATTATTATTATTATTATTATTATTATTATTATTATTATCCTCAACATCACTGGCATCTTTTTTTGTATTAAAATTACCATACTTGCGTTATAGGTTCTAATGAGGTACTTGGTCAAGAGAAGCCCTGTCCTAAAAACGGAGACTATGAAGACACTGAAACGGAAGACAACACGTTCTATTGTATGGCCACAGTCAATAACGAGCCTAACCCATACAGTAAGTGCTGCTGGGTTGACAGGCCCGTGAACGATGCTGGAGACTATGATCCAAATGGAAAAACATATTCATGTTGTAAAGAAGACGCTGAGGCCAGTAAGGACATGTACGTATCAATGTGTTAATAGAAACCGTGTCGGGTATAATGATTTGGTTTATTCGGTGTTGTAAGAAGCCACTGGGATAACCCACAAAAGTTCCGCGTGGACTTACTTCCAGGGGAGTCCTTCTGGTGGCGATTGCGCAGTACACCTGGAGAAAAATCTAATATTTTCGAAGAGGACACTGTTTTTTTTAATGTGTACATGAGTCATGTTGTACATGGGATGAACTGCTTAAAATCTCATCCGAAAGACGGTGCGCTATAATTTGTATTTTGATACTCTTTCGGAAAAAGCAAAAAGATTGGCCATGCATTTAATCGAAGCGGAGACCATCGACTTCGGTTTTCATTTGTTTTGTTGGTTGGAGTGTCAGGAGTCCTGATCACTCCCCCATTCTCTCCCCACAGCTTTGTAAAAATATTACCATAAACACTAAGAATACCTCCACATGAGGCTGTGAAAAACAGCTATCGTGGTGAAATACCTGAAAAAGTTAAAATTCCCGTTTTTGGCTGGTAAGGTTAAAATCCGGGGACATACTCAGTGACCCTGGCCAAACATGTTTCCGGACACCTCCCTCCAAAAAATCTGGATCCGCCGCTGTCCATAGTTCATCAGTACAATGACTACATCAGTTTACCTAATTGAGCTAAATACCACACTATGGTAAATTATTATGAATGTTATTGTTAGTTTGTCTCAAATTAATTGTACTCAATGCACTAAAATAATAATTCAATTCATCCCTTTCACACTATCTGCTTTATATCTTTTTACTTTTTACTAATCATGCCGTAGGAAAAACAAATTGCCTAATATTCAAAATAATTTTCTTGGTCTTAATTCTTAATTATTTTATCAGGTGGAAGAAATTCATCTTTATTTGTGTATATGTTGTTATAGCAACCGCCTGTCTAATGACCATTGTATTCGTCCATACTTATTGCAAAGCCGATACATTTCCGTGTTTGAAACCGATACGAAAGAAAGTCAGATTTTGGAAAAACATTATCCTTGATGCAATCTGTTTCTGCCCTTGTCTGCCAAAGTAAGTATTATAAATTATAAGTACAGTAAATGATGTATCACCCCAGATAAAACAAGTTTTAGTCATTAGAATGTATATTAAATAACGGGGAATAATAAAAAAAACATATTATTCTAAAAATATGCTTGGCTCTGAAATCATTCATCTCATACGCATATGATGGATTTAGAACCACGTAATATTTAAATTACTCTGATAGGTATACAACATTTACCTGTCGTAATAAATTTTAGCTTATTTGTGGGTCTAACCCGTGCCAAAAGTATGGGCCTATGGAAAATCCGCGACCTGTGACAAAACGAATTAGGTACGACCAGCAGAAATGATTAAGGCGCACGGGAAACAAATAATTAGGTTAGCGGATTGTACAATCTGTACCGTGAACCTGAGAAAAATGTATACATATAAAATAAATATTGCCTGCCCTAAAATCTTTAAAATATATGGAGAAAAGTTGGCTGGCCTCTCCAGACCACCTTTGGCAAATAGATTTCATCAGTCACTCTTGGCATAATTAGTAGTCGTACAGTAGTTCTTCTACTGTTAGATGTATACTTGTTCGAACGTACCCAGGATGCATGCAACGATACTTGTGAGTTTGTTATTGGCATCATAATGAGTCGTTGTTAGGTTGGGATCGTTTTGTCAAAACTTTGAGCGAGCATCTGCGACAGTGTTGCCATATAAATATCTAATGTTGTTTATTTGCCACCTTTCTCTGTTATAGAAAATTTCGTCGAAAGAATAAAAAGAATAAACCAAATCCACCACCGGTTATTAAAGTATCTGCAGAAGAACCACAAATAACCTCAACCCCTATTGAGGTGATTGGTGACGGCTATGCTTCGAATGACTTCTGGTAATAATACACTACAGCGTTTGAAGTAGCTCCAACGTGGGATGTAAGGGAGCGACATGAAGCCCATCATTGGTAGTACACAGTATAACCACTAGTTATTTGGAAATAACGTTGTAAAGCTCAAACTCGAGCAATGGAAACCTTATAAATGGCATGTCTTTTTTAGCTTTCCTACCTCCCTACTTCTTGTGGATAAAGTACACAGAACTATCCAGGGAATTTTAAAAAGTACAGAGGCGGATTTACAGGTGGCATTCGCCCTCCCCATATCGTCATAGTACATAGTCCAGTTTTTGCGCTTGTCAAATTTAAAACCAGGCAGATACCCACCTCGGCCGGAAATAGTGCCACCCCACCCCGCCCACCTCATGTAATCCTGGATCTAACCCTGAAAAGTCAATATGGCCGATGATGTAATTAAACCAAGGTACACATGAAATCAAAACCAACATTAGACTAGGTATCTTCAATGATAGCCTTAGATACACAAATCCGATTTAATATTGATATTATTTTGTTGATATTCTTGGACTAGGCCTAAATAAAATGTGTAGGTCTAATTAGGCTACAATAGTCATTTTTAATGATATATGAAGATTATATAGTTTTATAATAATTCGATTGGTAGTTTACTCTGATTACATACGATAACCTATGTTTAAGCTGGGACAATGAAATAAGGTAGCTATAGTTATAGAAGTAAAGCCATTCAGACTATCCATCCGACATTCCAGGCCTTATACAACCTTGTAGGAATACAGTATATATTTTTGTGTATTTATTGCACTCGGATTAGGCAAAATTACTAAAAATTATTGATATTAACAAACAAGTTATAGGCTAATATACATTCAGTTATTGTTTGTAAATTTAGCATTTAAAGATAAACCTTTAAGAAATAAAATTAAACTCGAGCTTTCACGTGCTTAGTTATTATGTGCATACTTGCGCCCTCTATAATCTATCGACTGAAATGAAGCCATTGTGCTGAAGATGGTAATCATTTTACATATTAAATCGTATAAATGCAGACTTAGGAATATTGTATGTAATTTTAGTACGTGTTTTCAAGTACTGTTCAGATATTAATTTTGATTTAGTAAAATAGTTTTGTTTTTAAATAAACTGCTTAATTCAGCTAATTCAATAGACACTAATTTAACATTTAATATTTTTCTGAATCATAGCAATCATATACTCATATACTGCAATTAACATTTTAAACGCAACTTCATCACCAATTCTAAGAAGTTCCAATTGAGTATGCTGTTAGAAATCCGGTGTCTATAAAAGACATAAAATTGATTTAAAAATGTCAACAAGCCGTCATCAAATGTTTAAACTATTTAGCCCGTAAAGCAAAATTAAATGATTACGTGATTTATTTTTTACTGTGTTAAGTTAATAATTTATTTTTATGCAGAAACCTGCAGATTTATTTTTATACAACTTAGTTTACAAATGACAATAAAATCTTGAATGTTAGTTAACAAATAATATGAAAACATAGGAATTAAAATAGAAGACCAATAGCGAGTTTATTCATTCATTCATTTATTTGTTTTGTATGTGCTTGTATATAACTGTAACATTTTGTTTAGATCCTCTAATAGAACTTGAGTGTGACTAACTGTAGGGCCTATTATGCATTTTTTTAAAGAGTGTCTTGGAATAGTAGTCGACAGCAACCCCGTAAAATGCTGGAATATAGAACAAGATGGATAATGATACTTTTACATCTGTTTTTCAATTTGTCACAACTTAACGCAATCGAGGCATGACTATGTCACTATTTGAATTGAAACTCATCAAACCGACATCTTGTTCAACTCTACGGCCTTAGACATGGCATTGTATACATTTGAATGCCATATTCAAGGTGTTGCAATTTGATTTCATGGATGATGTTTTCCGGTACCTCTATAAATGATATAGACTCAACATTAGTTGCCAAGTAGGAGAGATGGGGTGAGGAAGAGGGAGAGAGGAAGTGGAGAGAGTAGGAGTATGGTCCCTTTTATTATTTAGGTTCACTGTAAATTGTATAGTACCGGTACTGACTGAAACACATCATCTGTTTATGTGTTTGACAACGAGACAATTACGACATGCATCTATGTTTTCATCTTTAATTTTCCTTTTTTGTGTGTTATCCTTGCTGTTTTAACTTGAGTTCCTTTGGTAATCTCTTCATAGTGTACTAACCAGAATTCGTTTAACGTTCTATTAATAATACGTTGTGTATCTAAAAATAGATGTAGAACAAAATACCGATATAAGTGTAAAATGTTTACAAATGAATAAAGTTAACACAAATCTGAAATAAATCCCTGTGTAGCAAATATTTACCAGTGCAGTTCGGGCTATTTCTACAAACACCACTTCTGAGACGATTATTAGCCTAAGTGTATCTGAGTTTGATTTTTTGTTTCACATTCACTTAACAACCAATGAATATTTAAACTGAGATTGCTATCACTTCTAAACAAAGTACTACCTTTATATGTAAAAAATAGGAGTAAAGAAATCCTGAGATTTTAGAAATTATGTTATTCTTAATTTTAAAAATCTGTTTCCATTTATTATTACTTAAAAACGCGTTTATCAACTAAAACTTCACAGACGTTTGTGCATCAACAAGGTATTCCAAAATTCCATAAACAACTGTTAAGTTACAGCTAATAAGTTTAATAGCATGGAAATTACAACTTCTTATCACAACAACCGAAAACAATGTATACTATAGTGGTAATTTACTCAAAATGCTGACAATAATCTACATAATAAGTACCGACGAGCAAAAACAGTTGTTTTGCTTTTTTATAACTTTGGGTTGGAAGACGTCCAGTGCAATACCTACAATTTTAAGTTTCATGATGAACGCCTTTGATGGCCAGAATTATTTATGAATTGAAAATACAGCTGACGTTCTCAGTAACACACATAACTGGAAGGTGTTCATACATGGGAATATTTGAAAATGTGAAGTCTCATGGAAACTGATAAAATAAAGTTTGGGACAGTTTTTTGTGTTTTGCGCCATCTTCACGCATTTCCCATAACTCATTCCTGTCTATTTATTTTCGTTGTATTTGCCTACGTCTAGGCGTACTTTTATTCACACTGCACTATTATTACAGTGATATAAATAACAAGACATTAAAATAGGGACTATGATTGTGTTTACCGACGCATAAATAACAAAAAATATCATAAAACCATGTCACTGAATTGCCTACCATTGATCCGTGTCCCTGAAAAAGGAACCGAAAACAATGACTCTGGCGGTAATAGTGTTTGTCTTCCTTTATCATAGAGCCCACTTATGAACCCTTTCACTACATTATATGTATTCATTGTATAGTCGTTTGCCTAAACACTCTATACTGTCACCCTGAGAATCAGTTCATCGGTGTTGATGATTACAGTTTAAAGATCCATTATACAGTGGTTTGCCTAAACACTCTACGCCGTCACCCTAAGAATCAATACATTTTTTGAGCTAGTGATGATGATTGTTGCTTTGCTATTTTCCCTCGTCCATGCGGTGTCTGGATATTCTTCAGGTGCCGGTACATCTGCATGTGTAACATTGACACCTGGTCATGGATTTGCTCCACAAGCATCTGCCAGTCCATGGAGTATAATTACCTCTGAAACATCTTATTCAATTGGACAGGAATTGCAAGGTAAATATAATGACAACATTTTTGTCAATGCCTACCAAACCTATTCAATGCTATTTGTACCAGGATATACCTGCCACCTTTTCTGGCGCCTGCGTGAGACAATTTTCGCCGCCGTTGCTGGGCCACATTCTCTACGATTTCAAACAAACAAGTAAAAAATGTCATTTTTTTTTTGCCGGATTTTGTCAAAATTACAGCTGTTTGGGGGAGGGGGGGCCCTTTTTATCGTATTTTGCTCTATATTGTCTAATGTGTGAGAAAAAAAATATTTGCATGACTGTCTATGCGCGAGTATTCTCCTAATGCGTGAGAAAGGCAAAATAGGTCCAAAATGCTTGAGAAATTGGGACCTCAGAGTAGGCGTATTTATTTGTTTTTATTGTTTACTCTCTGTAGCATCCTGTTTTTTTTTGTATTTTCTTGTAGTTTTTCATGGTTTTCATAGAAACTGCTGTGATTTACAACATTATAATATTGAGATTTTTTAAGTATTAGGTCCGGTGGTATTTTTACATTTTTACGAATTTCTCGCATGCGTGAAAATGCGGATGTGTGCGTGAGACGTCCAAAGTGGGTCTCCATGCGTGAGACTCGAACGCGTTATGCGTGAGACGTGAACGCATGCGCGAGAGTTGGCAGGCTATATATTAGGTTTCCAACACTATGAAACCGATGGGCAAAAATAACCTATTTTTACCCAGCGTTGGTACCATGGAGGTATTAAAAATACCTCGATGTTGGTACAATAGTGAGCTTGTAAAAATATTGGTTAATAGTTGGCAAAAAGAATTGGAAAAAAACTTTGTTACATATTGATTAGTTCATATCTGTGTCAACATTTCAAAATAAAATAGCCAATTGCTTGACCACCAAATGGGTAATGTTTTTAAGCAATTGTTCTTTTTTTGCTCAACAGTGTTGGGTTATACTACAGCTACTTTATTATTGGTTATGTGGATGTTGTACTAAAAGATAAATTGATTTGCTAAATTAGTGTTAAAATATTAGGTTTTTTGTGCACTTTTTCTCACTAAAAAGATACTCAAAGTGTAAAGCCTGGATATTTATGAGCCACGCCTGAGAATACTAGCGAGGTTTCGCAAACTTACGAAATACGAAAACGAAAACGGATACGTCATAAATTCTTGCAACGTTTGAATAGAA
>JAOTQE010006481.1:0-11207 GCA_025631205.1 Nesometra sesokonis
AGACCAAGCGGGCGGCTGCATTCTGTACACGCTGAAGCTTTGAAATATCCTTAGCAGGCAAACCATAAAGCAACGAGATAAGAGCAATTGGCACGTACAACCCCCTCTGCACTCGAAAAGGAAAAAAGATCAATTTTTTGAATTGAATTGTGAATTTAACAGAAACCCCACAACAGAACCTGTGTATATTTTGCTTGTCAAGGTTAAAAACCCAGATGACGTGCCGGCCAGCGGAAAAGTGCACCCAAATATCTCAAACAAACGCAATTCCCAATATCAAATGGGTAAGTCCCCCCAATGTTGCCTAAAAGACGAACGTAATAGGCCACATTGCTGTAAAAGTGGTGTCTAAAATTTTGACAGTGCTCTCATGAGTTAACTATATACGAAACTAATGGCAGACATAATTGTGACGTCATCTTTGAATTATAGCAAGTTATGTGGACCGACCGATCGACCAACAAAGCGACTGACCGAAAGACAAAGGGAGTAATTCGGTCAAAATGCAAGTTAATAACGCACCGTCTTTTGGATAGGGTTAAGCCGTTAGTAACAAGTCTTTTGGACTGATTGGGTTATCTTTGATGTATCGCATTAAAATATACCAATCTAAATCATGTAAAAACTTGTTCACTTGCATTTGTTATCGAAAGTGATGAGTAATATAAAGATTTAGACTCGTTCGCAGTTACTGTAACATGGGAATTAGATAGACAATGATGTTTTGTTATCTCAAGTGTTTAACCTAATTACCGGTTGATCGGTGGGGCGAACAATCGGTTGATAGATCCTTCGGTCGGTTGATCGGTGGAGCGATCGATCGGGCGATCGCTCGTTTGGTCCGTTGATCGTGGGGCGATCGGTCGGGCGATCGATCGGGCGATCGCTCGTTTGGTCAGTTGATTTTGGGGCGATCGGTCGGGCGATCGATAGTTCGGTCGGTTGACTATTTCGTCAGTCCCTCCCCATTGCTATTATTATTAATAATAACAATAATAATAACAATAACAACAATAATAATAGTAATAGTAATACTAATAGTAATAGTATAGTAATAGTAATAGTAATAATAATAGCGCTTCACAATTTTTAACACCAGCCATTGGAACAAACACCTATGAAACACAATCCATTTCATAAAGTTGAAGATGTAATCAACGTATAACATTTTTATCTCCCAGGTACCCACTTTTACTCCTGGGTGGAGATAGGCAACGTGGATAAAGTGTCTTGCCTAGGAACACAAACAGACGATCAGGTGCGAACCCCCGACCTTGTGATTGGAAGTCCGTAACACAAACACTTAGCAAACAGCTCCATGCAATTTTTAGTGTCGTCAGTTGGCCTTTTCGTCTATTTTACGTTGATTTCCTTTACGTTTAATATAATATTTCCTCACCTTTATAGTCCAATTGGTTTGAAATTTAGTAGACTGTTTCTCAGTAATGGCTACTATTTATCATCTGTACTATTGGATATTTTTTTCAGTCTGTTGGCCTGTCGGTCGCTTAAAACGTAAACATTTTAACCCTTTCGCTGTGTGGCTCGGGAATTGTCGTTGAATGGTGTGGGCCCAGTATAAAAGGGGCTTAAAATAAATCATTCTTTAAATTTATTTGTTTATACTACATACGCCACCTTTGGTTTCCCTATTACCTTTGAGATATTAGCAACATAAAAAAAAAAACAACAAAACAATCCCCTTCAATCCTATGTTTTTTTACGATTTTACCGGCAAACGTTAATTTGTAGTTATTTTGTTATAGAATAAGGAAAATGATTAAAACCATTAGTTTTCAAGAGTAGGGAGTAGGGACTAATGTAGGGTGGGAGGGGGGGGGGTAACAGCCTTAACACCCCCCCCCCAGAATTAATATAATAAATTATATTTTTCGGTTTGCGACGACAATGTACTAACTAGTAAATAAGATGCAATGCCACTCAAACGGATCCTTAGACACAGGACATTGCCTGTCAAAATCAGTCGGGGTTTTAAGCCCCTCCCCTAACTTACAATCCTCGATCCGTGTCTGTTGTAGAGCAAAAAATATGTTTATCCATAAGAAAATATGGTTGGCCAAAGTCGAAGGACTCATTCTTTACGAAAACATAGAGTGGAAAAAATGGAGAGAAAACAATTTTAGTTAAGCCTAACTGTACAAAACACTAGTTGACTACTTTTCAATGTTACAAAATTACACACTGTCGGGTAAAATATTTAAAACGAGTTTTACCCTTGAATTTTAAAGTAGATAAAAATCTGTATAATCTAGGTATTTGAAAGGTTGAAAAATAAGGGTCATACCATGCACGCGACAAGTTCCTATGTCAGATGGTTGGTAAGCCTAATTATTCTCTCAAACATGCCACTCTCTTTAGGATGTATATTTATAAACACATTATTTAATGCGTCTAAGCACATATATAATTTATTCTGTCGGTCTTTCTTCATTGGTTTAATAGTCCATTTCTGGACATTTTACAGGCGCGGATCCAATGGGGAGGGGGGACAACGGACCCGACCCCCCCCCCTTTTAAAACAAAAAAATATTTATATTTTTTCACAATTTTGAATAAAACGGGCAACCACGCCCACCCGGATCTGGAAGTGGGCCTCCCTTTCGGTGGATCCTGGATCCGCACCTGTTTTAATTCGTCTGGTTTAACTTAGATTCAGTCGCACTTTCTTAATTGTGTTTTGATCATCCTATTGGTTAGTTCGTTAGTCGTTTAGTCCTTTTCTCGATCGATTTTCCTTTGTTTAATATACCATTGTTTTCAAGTCCTCAAAATCAAATTTATTGTAATATAACAGACAATTCCTTATTAATGTGTGTTAATCATCCCATTCATTATTGGTCAATCGACATCTACCTATCAATCCGACACAAAGTTGGAAAAAGAACGAATCTTATTAACATTTTGGTCTTTTTCTCTTTATAATATAATTGTATATAAGTGATGAACATAAATAGGTCGCAAACTCTACAAATCCGAAAAGTTCTACCAAACTTCTGAAAGTGATTTTGACTAATCAAATATATTGGAATTGAATTTCACTTGGTACGGTACTTGATTTTTTTTCCATTTTCTTCAAACAAAACCTACTGATATTCAGATTTTTAAAGATTTCTGACAGATGATACTTTCCTGACAGAATCACATTTACGATATTTTAAAGCGCCTGAAACAAATTTTGCAACTCGTATTACAAAGAATCTACAAATTGTGCAAAAACAGCCTGGCTCTAACGAATATTCCCATAGTCATAAATATGTATTTGATTGATTTACCTATGATTTAACATTGTCGAGTTTTATATATTTATATATATATACATACATACATTACATACCTGATGTTACGGAACAAAATATTAATACCAGTAGCCAAGTTGGTGACATTGTAAGCATCCGGCTTGTGCTGGCTGAGAATAATGTACTCTCAATTTTCCTGGACGTCTTAAATAACAGGCAAGCCGGGAAGAATAACGAGGGCGGTATTTATTGCAGTTTCTTAATTCATACAGTATTCTCAAAATCATTCTATAAATAGTTACTAAAATTTAGAGACGGTAGTTTTGTTTGCGGATCTGAGTAGACTATTTCTTGTATCTTGATTGTGTTCTAGTTTTTTTTATAGCGCACTGTACTTTTCCTTCCTTATAATTGACAACAATTTAACGGTAATTTCATTTTCCGGGATTCCAAAATGAGGGTCAGGGTAATGATTGGTGGATTAGTGGGGCCGTCATACCGGGAACGAATCAAGCATAGCAAGAAATAACATTGTCAAGTATTACCCATGCCAAAATTATATAATAATATAGCATATGAAATGCACTTATTTATATACACCAGGATCTCCCCTAAGATAAGAAATCTGTGCATAGCTAAACGGAGGAAATGCATACAACACAGATCAAACGTCAATAAAACTGAAGTATAGTAGTTTATTGTATCAGGGAGTAGTGATAATAGTCATATTGAAACCGGAAGATATTTTCAAATATGTCACGGTTTCGAGGAAAGTATCGACAGTGACACCAAAGTGATAAAAACTGTTATGCGCGCCTACAGAAAAACGCGTGAAGAGACGTAAACCACGCGCACTCAGCGATAACATGGGCCCTCGCGTGTCGCTTATATTATATATACTGTATTTAAACTTGTTGTGATATTGCTATATAATTATTAAAGATGGTCTAATGTATGGTCCAATAAAAATGACAAAAAAATCATCAAAATAAATTAATCTTATACTTAAGTAAAGATTGATAATGCATCAGTTTATGTGATTTTTTGTGCCTCTATAGGTCATTGACCTATGTTTTAACCCCTAAAATGTATCTCAGCAACAGAATACAGTATATATGTTTGATCCTTATTATATCAAAATGCACAGAATTATACCAGAAGAAAAATATAAATTATAAAACAAGACTCGTTGGTCCAATGCATGAACCCCAATTTTGAGGTCAAATGTAAAAAATAGGCATAATGACTAATATAACACATCTATAGTATGCAGAAACTTACGACATAATTTTATGAAATATTTAATCGAAAACTAACAAGATTTGATGCTGATTAAACGTTTTCGGAGATATTTTTAACACTAGTTGTCGGTGTTAGTGGGACAATTATTAATCATAGAATGTAGTATTCCATAAATGAGAGAAAGTTTGTGATTAGGGCATTGTGACTTCGATGTCAATTTATCAGTAGGCTATGTAAAATGTCTTGGCAAAAATTAGTACACGTAACTCCAATTTGGCTTTAGAGCGAAGCGTACAACTACGCATGCGATATTATCTCTTGTAGATAAAGTGACAAAAGTACTTGATGGCAAACTGCATACAGTTGGGATATCTTTAAAGTATTCTAAGGCATTTAACACGGCTAAGCATGAGTCCGTATGTCATCCTTGCAAAGACTATCTCAGTTGGAACTTTTCTCTTACTCATATCCATTAAGCTTGGTTCCCACTAGGCGACGCGTCTGCGCTAACGCAAGTGATGTGACGTAAGGATCTTCCACTATTCAGCATTCCACCCTCTGCGCGCAAAGTTGAACCACCACGTGTCAACACGTCTAATTTGAGTGGTTCCCACTAGGACGCAACATATTTGACGCGCGGTGTAGCTACGCTCGACGCTAACGCGTCTAAATTGCTCTAGTGGGAACCGAGCTTAAATGATTTCGTACGCTTCTCTAATGTGTGCCCTATCTTGTTTGCGAATGACTCAAACCTATTTCATTAGCACAAAAACAGTAATGGATTACTAGTAAAGCCCGGTCGGACGTACACCAATAACGATACCGACACGATAACGATACCGATACAAACCATCTGTATGGTGTAAATGGTATAAATGTATGGAGGCGGTCACACTAGCACAGCAAAGATACGGTGATCGTCAGTGGAATCGGTATAGTATCGTTGAAATCGCTTTTGAATGGACTTTTATCAGAAAATCAGAACGATAACAACTTTCAGCCAATCAGATTAGAGTATTAATATAAAGGTTTCGCTCGACCGTGTGTGCAACGCGGTTATCAAGTTGAACATTTTATTTTGAAAGTTAAATCATTTATTATATAACCAGGAAAATACTATAATCCTACAAACAATATGGTTGGCAGGAGATTGGATGGCTGTTAACTAGGGTACCAGCCTTGTGGGTTAAGTTGATAGCTTGTCATATGCGTAGTACTAGGCTTGCCCGCATGATTCCCCATGTCGACAGGGTCAGCTAGGCTTGGGTGCTGAACTAGGCTAGGCCTGGATAATCAGAAATTACTGTATGATCAGACTGTGACATGTCATTACGTCGGTAGCCTAGCGTGTCATTTATTTTTATTTTGTATTAAGGTCATAATCATCAATTTAAATCATCAATCATTGAATGACAGTCATAATTACAAGAAAAAAACATATAACGGTTTCATATCGGACCAACTTTTTATTGGTGTGACCGCAAAGAGACCGAGTTATCGTAATCGATATATCGGCATCGATTTATCGGTATCATTATCGGTGAAGGTGTGACTGGGCCTTTAATAAGAATAGTTAACAGTGAACTTTGCAATGCTACGAAGTGGACACATGTTAATATATTTTCTCTAAATGTTCTTAAAGGTAGTTCCATGTTCTTTATTAACACATTACGAAAAACCACTTAGATACATTAAACTTAACATTCTGCAAGTTGAATTCACATTTACACAACTTAAGTAAAACAGTATCAAGAAATCTTGGAGTTATACACGCGATTAAAGAGTTCCTCTCAGCTAATGTTGTAAAATTACTATATAAGTCATCAATACTACCTTACTTAAACTATGGAATTATTATTTTAGGGATTTAAGTAATATTCTTATTCTTCAAAAGAGAGTTATGAGGTACATATCTAAAACAAAATGCCTTGCATATACAACCCTTTTATTTTTTGGAGCATAAAACACGAAGAGTTTTTTGTTAGCGGTTTTATGCATAAGGTTAAATCTGGGGAAATTGTATTATGTAACTCTTTTCTTTAAACAACGAAGTCCATTCATATTTTACACGTCAATCTTCATTCCATATTCCTAAAATAAGATATATCTAGGCTCACTACAATATTCTATTACGGTCCCAAATACTGGCTTAATCTTCCATAAAACATCAAAAATTACTGTCTGCATTAAAAACTCAATTAACAATCATTTCTGCCCACATACAGTTTGAACAATGCAGTTTAACGGGATTAAAATTTTTATTTTATTTAAAATTCAAGTAGTGCAGTTTAACTGAGGTTAGAGTTTAAACGGTGATGTGTTTAACTGAGTTTAATTAAACTTTGAACAATGTACTTTCACTTGATGTACATTTTGAACAGTGCAGTTAACAGTTAAACTGAGTTTAAAGTTTGGACAATGTAGTCTGAGTTTGAAAAATGTAGTCCAACTGAATTTACAGTTTGACCAGTGTTGGTTCAACTGAATTTACAGTTTGAACAGTATAGTTTAACTGAATTTACAGTTTGAACAGTGTAGATAAACTGAGTTTATAGTTTGAACAGTATAGTTCAGCTAAATTTACAGTTTGAACAATGTAGTCTAACTGAGTTTAAAGATTGAAATGTGTAGTTAAACTGAATTTACAGTTTGAACAGTCTTGGTTTGACTGAGTTTACAGTTTGAACCGTGTAGATAAACTGAGTTTATAGTTTGAACAGTATAGTTTAACTGAATTTACAATTTGAACAATGTAGTCTAACTGAGTTTACAGTTTGAAATGTGTAGTTCAAATGAATTTACAGTTTGAACAGTCTTGGTTTGACTGAGTTTACAGTTTTAACAGTGTAGATAAACTGAGTTTATAGTTTGAACAGTGTAGATAAACTGAGTTTATAGTTTGAACAGTATAGTTCAGCTAAATTTACAGTTTGAACAATGTAGTCTAACTGAGTTTAAAGATTGAAATGTGTAGTTAAACTGAATTTACAGTTTGAACAGTCTTGGTTTGACTGAGTTTACAGTTTGAACCGTGTAGATAAACTGAGTTTATAGTTTGAACAGTCTTGGTTTGACTGAGTTTACAGTTTGAACAATATAGTTTAACTGAATTTACAGTTTGAACAATGTAGTCTAACTGAGTTTACAGTTTGAAATGTGTAGTTCAACTGAATTTACAGTTTGAACAGTCTTGGTTTGATTGAGTTTACAGTTTTAACAGTGTAGATAAACTGAGTTTTTAAACTGAGTTTATAGTTTTAACAGTATAGTTTAACTGAACTTACAGTTTGAACAATGTAGTCTAACTGAGTTTACAGTTTGAACAGTGTAAATTGAGTGTATAGTTTGAAAAGTGTAGTTCAGCTGAATTTACAGTTTGAACAATGAAGTCTAACTGAGTTTAAAGTTTGAAAAGTGTAGTTCAGCTGAATTTACAGTTTGAAAAGTCTTGGTTTGACTGAGTTTACAGTTTGAACAGTGTAGATAAACTGAGTTTATAGTTTGAACAGTATAGTTTAACTGAATTTATAGTTTAAACAATGCAGTCTAACTGAGTTTACAGTTTGAAATGTGTAGTTCAACTGAATTTACAGTTTGAACAGTGTTGGTTTAACTGAGTTTAAAGTTTGAAAAGTGTAGATTACCTAACCGAACAGTGATGGCATCCTATACGACATGATGTATCGTTCTTAATTTAATTCAATGACACATTTTCTACTGTTTTTTTTTTCAAATGATTCCTAGTAGATACTCTAATTAAGCCTATACGCTTCTTTTGCAGAGCGTTTACTTCTACGTTATGTTTATTGTTCATTACTGTTCGTTTCTAATCATCATCCAGTTCAACTTTAGGTTCACCACCTGAATAGCGAGTGACGAATCAGCAAAAATCTTATTAGCAACCCTAACCATAACATTACCACAAACACCACATCCCAATGACAAGATCGTGTAGGTTGTATTAATACTCTGAGCTGATGAATTATTTTTTATTAACTTATTATCTAATTTACATAGGCCTACAAACCTATATGGTGATATTCGGTGCATCATAATTCGGAAGTGCATCTTTTTTTGTCTTTCGTGGGGGGGGGGGGTCACCCACCTTTATTTTCTCTTTATATTTCATCTATTGCACAAATAATATATATAGGCCTACACATAGATGTGATTATAATACATAATT
Source organism: Nesometra sesokonis (assembly GCA_025631205.1). Classification (NCBI taxonomy): domain Eukaryota; kingdom Metazoa; phylum Echinodermata; class Crinoidea; order Comatulida; family Antedonidae; genus Nesometra; species Nesometra sesokonis. Next base: position 8,686 of record JAOTQE010006481.1, read on the forward strand.
AAATTTAATTAATTTGCATTAAAATAATAATAAAATAGCGTTGAATACTAAAATATGATAAATATGATAAATAGAGTATTGCCGGTGTACATATATTCATACAAACACACTCACGTATACACACACCGTATCCGGACAACTACCCTCCAGACAACTACCCCCGGACGGCTACCCCCGGACAATTACTCCCTGGACATTTACCCCCTAGCACGACTACCCTCTCGGACAACTACCCTCTCAGACAACTACCCCCGGACAACCACCCTCTAGGACAACCATCCCCGGACAACTACCCCCGGACAATTTCCCCCTAGGACGACCACCCCATCTTAATAAAGCTTACTATAATGTATATCGCTCGCTAACAGGTCAAGTGTAATCTGTTTCTGTACCAATTGGTATAACACCAGTACCTTATAAATTTGAGATCCTATATCACAAAATGGCATTTTTACAAAATGCGCTAAGTATTAGTTGTTATTGGTATTCAAACGTAATATTTTTTCCAACAATAGCACTGTTTGCATTAGCGACATGTTACATAACGGACTCCATTTTTGCAATTTTCCATTCCATCTCTTCTTGTTGAACCAGGGAGGTGGTTGAACTAAAAAATGTGAAAACGCCCAAAAATGTGAAAACAACCACAAAATATGAAAATGCATGACCCACATGCGAAACACATCAACCACAAATGTGAAAACTCGTCACCATAATAATTATAACGACAACACTTATAAAAAAAAACGAACACTTCCCTTACAAATGTAAAAACAAATCAAAATCACACTTAGTGCTAGACGAATACAGTAAATTAAGTTTGGTGCCTTTGGTATGGAACGCCTCCTCTGCCTTCAGTTGATAATTATTCAATAATTAGCAATCACTATTCAGTATAATTACCAATTGCCATACACTAAGTACCCAACATGCAGCAGTAAAAATATTGCGCAATTTATACTGCCACCTATCGACATAATGAAATGTCTATAAAAATGTTAGCTTTTTGTTCGCGCGAATATATTCGCCTAGTGGAAAACGACCTTTAAATTTACTATAAAATCAATTTTTGTTATTTGTTACTTGCATGAACAACACTAAAAAGTTCGGTTAGGGTTTATGTTACTATTAAGTCGAAGTTTGTTCGATGCGCGCACAATAACACAAGGTAGAGTGCTACTTGCATCGTTAACTCATTGGCTTATGTTTATGGTAGTCGAGTCGACACTTGCCATGTTCTGCGCGCGTGCACACAACTTTATGGTCCAGTTCATATATTAATGTTAATAATTATTGTTAACACTTGCTAACACAACATCTTTTCATACACTCCCGCACTTAGAAAAGTTGTGTGCGCGCAATAAAACAATTTGTAATATATGTGATTCATAATACAGTACGCCGCGTAAACAATTCACATGAGACGCTATTATAGTTGCGCTTGCTAGCTTGTTGAATCCAAAGTTCATGCGATTGTTACTACAATACGATCCCAAAATAACTTTCTACTGTATGATGTTATGCGTGATGTATTTAATTGTCAATGTTTTTCTCATGTGATTCATTTATTTCTAGTGCTTTTCGTTTGGTGCATCCATTTTCCGTTTCGGTATATTCGTTTTCAGTACTTTCTGTTTTAGTTTCTACTTTAAATATTCTTTTTCTCTCTATTATACTTATCCATTTGTAGTACTTTCTGTTTTGGTTCATTCATTGTCAGAATGTTCTCTTCTTCCATTAATTCCTTCATTCATGTTCAGTATTTTCTGATTTCATCCATTCAGTATTTTCGGTTCATCAATTTTCTGTATTTGTGTTTTGACGAACTAAATTTCAGATTGTTTTCTGTGTTTGTTCCCTCATTCTGTGTTTCGGTGCATCAATTCTCTGTTGTGGTGTATTCATTTCCATAACGTCTGTTGTTATCCATCCGCTTACCCCCAGATACAAAGTGTTAAAAATCCAAATTTATTTTATCCCGGTTCTTCAAAAATCAGTAAGTAGATTGAATCGAACTTATGACAACAACTCACAACGACGAGGTTTTCGTAGTCCGTGTGTCGATTCCAAGCTAATGAAATAAAAAGTTATATGTTCTTTTAATATTAGGGCCTAAGAGATTAATCTGTAACATGTCTAATGTTTATTTTTGTTTTTGTGGCACTGCACCCTCGAGACTATATTTAATGATTTAAGCCGGAAACTCACTGCGCCGTGCGACGGTCGCACGACTAAACGACCACACACACGGGTCGCGACGGTTTAGTCGTGCGACCGTCGTACGACGCAGTGTGTGCCCGGCTTTAGTGTTTTTGATACACACCGTGGTTTCCAGACGCGATGACAGTCTTCTACTCGTCGACCGACAATTTTTTTAGTGATTCAACGGGGAAATATCTAAAAAATCGTCGGCCGACGAGTAGAAGACTGTCATCGTGACTAGCAACCACACACACGGGTCGCGACGGTTTAGTCGTGCGACCGTCGTACGACGCAGTGTGTGCCCGGCTTTAGTGTTTTTG
>JAOTQE010006492.1:0-11206 GCA_025631205.1 Nesometra sesokonis
GTAAAAAAATCCATGAGGCTCCAAAAATCGATGAGGGCGTGGACGAGAAACTAGTAATTAATTTTACTTTGCCTTATCACGCATACTTTCTTGGGAAATCCTGATTTAAAAAAAAAATGTTTCTACTAATTTTTAACGATCTATTCAAACGATCATTTTTCTGTCATATTCACTTAGACTTAGGGATTTTCTTAACGTAAATTAATATGAAGAAATTTCGATGTACGCAAAATAGGCAAAGACGATGCTGTGAGATTAGATGTTGTATTGCATGAGTCTAAAGTACTGATGGACGATCTAATCCAACTTGTCACTACAACATTGGAGGGTCAGTTAAAAAAAAAGAAAAAAAAAACCTGCCCTCATCAGTTTTTTATGCCTTGGTAGGGTGATGAACTAATAATTTTTTTACCGGGCCAACTCAGTCAGCTAAACTGGTGGTGGTGGCATTGTGTTGTGTGCTGACCCGTGAAGATTGCTGATCCCCAGTTCGATCACATTCCTTGTAATTCAGGACTTGGAGAGCCAAAATACAAGTTAAATAGCGCACTGTTTTTTGGATGTGAAGGCATTGACTTATGTACATGTTAAAGGGCACAGCTCCCACCTAGTTTATGCCTAGCTAGTATTTAATAGAGCTAAATCTACTAATCTGTCTACACATGGAGCACTAAATAGAGCTACAGCTACTATACTTAGAAATTTCTGCCAGTGTGGTGTCTCAATGAGAACTTTTTGGCTATTTTGTCACCTACATCCAACCCAAGAGGCCAGTAATTACAGGATTAATTTTTAGGGCTGAGAATTTAGCTTGGTGAATGCTTGTTCATTTAAGGGATACTTATTCAAATTACAGAGTGTGAGTCTGCAAGGCAATGCAGCAGGGCAATGCTCCTGACAGGTAGGGCTGAATTGAGGTGGGCTTGTAAGGGGAGGGGGGGTTGGGGCTACACCCCCCAGCATCCTGTAGCGTCACCACTGATTTGACAAATGAGGAGGTCTGGTTTAATTAAAAATTTTACTCTATTTTTACAGAATTTGGTTGGAGTCCACCATACAAACACAGATGACGAAGATGAGATTCCCAGAAAAGATTATGAGGTATTGTTTGAAAACTTAAGTAACAAATTATTGCTAGTATTCTCAAAAGCGGACTAAACTTTAGCTTAGGACTAAATTCATATTTATGTCAGGACTAACAGAAAATGGGCCCGATCGTTATAGATGATCGGGCCCAAGTTGATCGAGTCTAGTTTTATTTGGCCCGATCGTCCAATACAATGGGCCAGATCATCTTGGTGTCTATTGTCGCTGGGCCCGAACGTCTATTTGAATGATGTGTGCCAACAGATAAGTAAAATTTGGTAATTTATGGCATAATTTATTATTTTTTAAACTCCTGTTTGTAATTAAATGAACAAATAAATAATTATATGTTCAAAGCTTTGATTTTAGTCTGATCGTCCATACGATCCTGGGCCCGATCCTCTCTATGTGGGCCCGGTGGATAGTCCAGGACCAACAATTTGTGTTCTATGGTTAGGTTTTGAAAATAATAATAATTTAGTTTGATTTATATAGCACATTATACAGTAGCTTCTCAAGGACTAGATGTTACCCATTCATGTGACATTCTAAGCCCCTAAGGGTCACTTCATGTCCTGCTGCCCAATACAGGTGCTCATTCATCTGTCCACGGCAGGGGATGTATGGACCAGTACACCGGGGTAACCCCCTACTCATCTCGAAAGATGTACTGGGTTCTTTATAGTGCACACGAGCCGTAAGTATACACTGGGCCTACAGTTTATAGTCCTTACCCACTTTTGTTATTGTGGTTCACGGTTTTCTGCCTTAACCGCTCGACCATACAACTCGCACTGGCTGCCTATTGTTTTATAATAAATATGTAAATTTTCATATAAATTAATTTTTTTGGATGGATTTCAGAGATTTTGAAAGAATAAAATATTGAATTTTTAATTTAAGGTTTCAAAATAAAAGATTGAATTGATGATATAAAAATGATTTCAGAGTCTAGACTATGATAGCTGCGAAAGTCATGTTTTCAGAGAAATTGTTGAAAAAGAAGAATCCTGGTCAGCTAAGAATTTAGAGTTTATACGATGGGTTGTCACCTTCTGGATAGGAATTCTAACAGCTTTAGTGAGTATAATTTACAAGACATTAAAGGGGCCCTGCCACATAACATAAATGTATACATTTGCGCAGAGGTCCCAAGTTGTAAGAGCACAATTCCTGGAGATTTTCTTAGGGTCGTCCATACACACTTTGTAATGTGTAAACTTCATAATATGCATGTAAAATGAGTATAAAATACCTTTGTTTAGTGAAACACATTGATTATTATGAAACAGTAAAAGTTTGATTTTATCACTGTTAACATATGCCATTATTCTTCAGAAAACGCATAACTAAACTTCACATTTCCTTATTTTCAACCAATATTTTGAAAAAATAGGCCAAAAATATGGTATAATTGTGAAAATATTTCAAAACCTGGAGAATCTCCTGGAGAAACTAAATTCAAGGAAAATATTTGATAAATCCGGGAGCCCAGGAGATAATCCAAAATTCCTGGAGACGCCAGAAAAATCCTGGAGACTTGGGAGCTCTGTTTGTGTATTATAATATGTTTATTGACTTAGAAATAACATGTGGCAAAACTTCCAAGTTTTTGCAAAAGTGAAATTGTGAGTTAATATTGAAACCATATGTATGTATATGTTTTGTAAGTTTCAAAATGAGGGGTCATTTATCAAAATCAGACATGTATAACCAAAGTTAGGGAACAAAATTCTTTTGTATTTGTTTATATTTCCTGTTGTGTATTTCCTTTTTTTCTCAAAAACTTCCTATGCGACAACTTGTTGATTTTGCCATGCCAGCCTCATTTAAAAAATGTTGAATTAATTTTTGGAAAAATCACCAAGAACACTAAAGTCAATCAAAGATGTAATTTTTCAAAGGTTTACCAGTCAATGAACAAATTGGTAAACAAAACATAAAGCAAGCAAAATTGCTTGGGGCTAGTGGTATGTAGTAGTGCTACCAATATAATGAGTTTTAAATAAAATAAATATATAAATATGCCATAGTGTTCTACAAAATTTTAATACCCTTTCCCATGGTTGTTGATGCCAGTTGAAAACAGTTAGAGATGAAAATAGAAATATATATAGAAATTCGGACTCAGAAGTTGAATATGCTATGGATCCATCAAGATGACCAATACAGCCAATCAATGCTTATTTTATTTGGAAAACTTGTTTTTCTATAATGATTTCTTTAATCTTTCGATAGGTTGCTGTTGGTATAGATCTGGTAGTATCATTTCTCAACAACTGGAAGTTTGCAACTGTAGATAAATGTATCCTTTAGATGGAAGTCAAATTAATTACTGAACACACTTTTATATTTGAATAGCAAAAGATCAAGACATTGAATAAGCAAAAGAAAAGAAATAGTACTTGTGTGGTAACCTAGACTACAGGTCCTTGGATTATCAGGAATATAGCGCTGCTACGCGCATTGAGCACATGAGCGTCTTAAAGCTTGTTTTCAACAGAGTTGTTTTTTTCGACAGCACAGAGGATTGTTGGTTGTGAAGACAAGACATACAATGAATGTACATTTTACCTTTTGTCTATTTCATTTATTTGGTTCCAAATTTACAACATTTTGGCATTTTGTAGTTAAGAACTTGTACGTCCAGCACTTCGTTCCGAAATTCCAAAGACTCAACTTAAATCAGATCCAAAAGGTTTCTTTGTACAGGCACCTTTGATCTGGAATCAGCTTCCATTTCGCATCTGTCAGTCTAAATCCTTAGTGCAATTTAAGTCTCTTCTTAAAACTCACTTGTTCAAATAGATTATTGGTCATATAGCGCTGTGAGACAGCAGTTTAAGAGCGCTGTATAAATGTGAATTATTATTATCATTATCATCATCATCATCATCATCACTATCATTGTCACTATCACTATCATTATCATTATCATTAATAATAATGATAACAGATATTTATATAGCGTCAATTCAAAGAATTATCAAAGGTGCTTAGTGAGACCAAACCAAAATCATTATCACTATCATTATCATTATCATCTGAATGAGCTCCAGCACTATGACTTCTAGTATGTAAAAACCACTTGCTGCCTTGATTGGATATTGTGATCAAACTGTAAATTATGGTTATTTTTCATTTTTTAGTACTGTGGCTTTAGTAGAGATGGACACAAAATAAATCATTTTTATCATCAACATTGCCATTGCTACAATTAAACTAGTACAGTCAATCTTGCCTAAATCAAACAATTTCTCAGAATTTATTTTTTATGTCAGATTGATACAATCTTCAATTTAATTCTTATTTTCAATTCCACTTTCGATTCAACTTATGCACGTTTGGCTGTATAAAAGCCAATTGTTAATATTTTTCTTAATTCTGGTTTATTTAGCAATTATTAAATGTACTCAAGGTGGTTGTCTTGTAGTATCACTACTGATCCTATTACTTTTTAATGCTGGCTTTACTCTCATAGCTGCTGGACTTGTTGCACTAGAGGTAAGTGTATCTAACACCTTTTGGATGAGATGTTAAGCCATAGGGCTTGTGTGTAACATGGCTAATGTGCATGGTAATTTTTGAAAAAAGATTGCGGATTGCCTCCTGGCGTACTACCCAATCACCACCAGAAGGACCCAACTGGAAATAAGCAGAGGTTCCAAGTTTGAGAAGTGAAAAATCAGGAGATTTTATGTTGGCTGCTTTGTCAATCAAATTTGCGTGAATGCAAATGTGCAACGCGTCACAATGAAAAAAAAACAGAGCACAGAAAATAACAATATGTAAAAATATCTATTTTATTGTTTGTATATAAATTGTATTTAACACTGAGCAGAGCTGGTATTTTTTTAAGGGACAACCAATTTTGCTCCTAGGCTAGGCCAAGACCCACTCTGAATATTTTTTGGAGATTAAAATTTTTAGGAGGAAAATGTATTTTTTTCAGGAGGCGGGAGATGACTCAAAAAATCAGGAGACTCCCGCCATTTTCAGGAGATGTGGGACCTCTGCATAAGTCTTCGGACTTAATGCATTGTCCTTGGTCTATCTCACTGAAATATTCCAATCCAATCCTATGTATACTACTTTGCATGAATGTTGGAAGAATTGTTCATTTTACTAAGCTTTTGCTAACCAAGTGAAACTTAAACTTAAAGATGTATTGTCACTTGAAAAATGACAAAAAATGGATTTAGAAAATAACTTGCTAGTTTTGAAAAAATATATATAAGTTATGACCATGAGACTAGAAATTAGGGTATTTTAAAATTATTTACCCCAATATTGCAATGTTATATGCTAAAAGTCAGCCAATAGCCTCAAAAAGGCTGGAAGCCTCTTACATTTTCATCATTTTTCTGTGCAACAATGTTATTAAACAATTTTTGAATACACTAATTTCTATTCTCAAGTTCTTAAATTTAATGTTACTTTCATATGAGCAAGTTTATTTCAAAATTAATTTCATTGAGTTTTTCGTCATTTTCAAGTGACAATACATCTTTAAGTCCCATTCCTTCAAAAATTTTGTGATGTCAACAAACTAAAATATTAAAAATTTTATTTTTTTGTATTCAAATTCATAAATATAACACTGATCTGCCGTGTTTATGTTAATATATTTCTTCAAAACATAAACAAATATGTAGAAAATTAGATTTTTTGGTGGAGCCTATTAAAAAATAAAGCAGATGAGTAAGGCTGAAAAAGTTTGATGATAATTAGCTTTTTTCTAGTCGAGAATAAAATTAACCTGGGTAACTAAACATGATTATCATTTTAGAAATAATAAACGGGTAAATGTCCAAAAAAAAATTTTTTTTGGTGGATTTTGGAATAAATGCCCCTTTAACACTTCATATCAAACTACATATTTGTCATACTAATGTACAATGTTTGAGTCTAATAGGCCACTAGAGAACATATACCCCTGTGTTGAGGTAACTTAATTGGATTCCTGCAACTCATAGCACTCCATAATTCCTTCCCAAAGTTTATCTCTGATTTTATTCATTCTTTATTCTTAATGTATGTTTGATCCACAATACCAAATGTCTAGAAAATTAATTATAAAGAATACGAGTTGCGAATTGTATGGCTGAGTGAATAAGGCAGGGGAACAATGAGCCATAGCAATAACAACAGCATGGGTACGAGGCACTCGCAACATGGTTTTGGTGATGGAACTTAAGTCTTCTCGGATAAGGACTATAAATCGTAGGCCCAGTGTAAACATATGGCTTGTGTGCACTATAAAGAACCCAGTACATCTTTTGAGACCCTGGTGTATTGGCCCATACATCCCTTGCTGTGGACAGATGAATGAGCGCCTTTATCGGCAGCAGGACATGACGTGACCCTTAGGCCCATAGAAAGTCATATGAATGTGTAACATCTGGTCCACAGCGCCTTGAAACTACTGTATAAGGCGCTATATAAATCAAACTACATTATTAGATTACAACTACATTACATTACACTCTATCCTCTGTATGACTTGTTATAGTGATGTTATATTATAACAACATGATTTGTTTGTTCAATTGCAATTTTCATGTATATCTTGATTTTTAGCCAGTTGCTGCAGGTTCAGGAATTCCGGAGATTAAGTGTTATTTGAATGGTGTCAAGATACCTCGAGTTGTCCGCCTGAAAACACTGGTTTGCAAGGCTGTTGGTGTGCTATTTAGTGTGGCTGGGGGTATGTGAAAACACACGAAGTCTGATAGTTAAGAAAAAAGGCCTAATCAAATTTTCTAAATTTTGGTTCAATCAGGCTTAGGCCAAAAATGTTAATTTTAGGCATAATGTTAGTAAAACTTTATAAGCTGTAAAAATAACTTCTGTACATGAATTTTAGAATTCTTACCGTCAGTATGGTTTTTATATGTGTTAACCCCTCAAACTGGATACTAAGCATAAAGTCAGGATGAGCTACACATAACTGCGAGGTCTCACCACAAATTGAAAAAAAATCACAAAAAAGAACTCTTCAGTCAAATTTTGGAAGTAATTTTGTATTAATTACTAGTATTTCATCTTTTTAGGCCATTTTTTTTAGGCCATTTTTTTTAGGCCATTTTTATTCATTCTTTCTAAAACTCTGTTGTATTGCCGAACATCAGTTGGCTGAGTAAATGAAGCCGTTGCCTTGTAATCTGAAATTATGGTCCAAGTCCCATTGTGGCGGACTATCTTTTTTACAAGTTACCAACTGTTCATTAGTTCATAAAATATATGCATAGATTCAGTTCCTCTTCACGACGACTATACAAAAAATGTTTGAAATTATCAAACACCTTCTAACTTTTTTGACCATCACGAAAAAAGATCCATTAATAATAACTTGATTAATCAGATAAGTACTTCTAGAGCTCCGTTTCCAGAGCTAAAAAAAAACTTCAAGCGTCAATGTGCTAATAGGTTTCATTTGATGCACAATGTATAGTGTGAAAGTACAGTATAATGCATACTCCAAGCAATGAGATACATGCCATCGTGACAGGGTTCAATATTTCAACATAGATGTCATCATCAGGAATATGGTATGTATTGTATGGTAATACAGTATTACTATTTTGAAAATAATTCTACCATATTTTTATCTTTCTTTTGAATTAAATCATTTCAGGTCTGTTTGTTGGCAAGGAAGGTCCAATGATCCACAGTGGTGCAATTATTGGTGCAGGAGTCCCACAATTCCAGAGTATAACTTTCAAGAAATTAAAATTTGATTTTCCATACTTTAGAACTGACAGGTTGGTTGTGATATTTTATTTAACAATGCAGATTATATCATTAAAAAAAAATTAAAATAAAAATCTGATACTATGAAATATAAATTAATAAAATAATGTATTCATGGCTGTAAGCCGTACATCTAAAACTCAATTCATACAGGTTTTGAAAAAGTTTTGGAAATGTATGGAAATTCAATTCAGTATTTTCCAGGTCCTGGAAGGTCTTCGGAAAAGGTTTTGGTTTTGGACAAGTTATGGAAAAGTTTTAAAATGTAGAAAATTAATAAATTAAATAATTTTTTTAGGTTCATTTTTTTTTTATTTTTTAAAAATCAATATTTACCAACAAACTTTTTGTTTGTATTTTCTTACGAAATTGAGTTTGAAAATGTACATTTTTGTTACTGGAAAAGTCTTGGAAAAGTTACGGAATTTTTTTTAATCAATGTGTATGAACCTTGAAAACTACCGGGGCAATGTTATGACTTTTCAGTGACCCTCAAGCTAAAGAAGAAAATTGAAAAATCTACTTATGACTAAACTGAACTGTCAAAAACACCAAACAGATTAGATGAGAGATTTAATGATAAATTTGAGGTGTTGTGACCAAATGAGTCGTGTTGTACACCAGGTCATTTTGAGATATTCACAAAAATAGACAACAAATCATAATTTCACAAAAATGAGATTCCTGATGATTTGTTAAGTTTAGTAATTAAATTTTATGATTACAAACTTCCTGTGTATGATTATTTACAATAAACATGTTTTTCAACAACATTTTGTAAAGGCTGTTTTTTAAAATCAATGGAAAAACGTACAGGAAGTCAACAGTTGTTTATCTTTAAAGTCGATTTTCTCCAAAGTGTGTTTTCATGCACCTATGTTTTAAAATGATTTTTCTCTGGTTATACTGAAGCTATGAACCTCATTTAAAAACCAATTTAAAGCTTATAATCACTTCTATCCAAATACAACAATAACTCAATTTTGGTTTTTTGTATAACACGACTCATTTTGTGGTGACCCCTCACAAATGATGATTATCCTAATTTTAAACATCAATTTTTGTTTAAATTTACATTAGAGATAAGCGAGATTTTGTGTCTGGTGGAGCTGCAGCAGGAGTTGCGGGTAAGTTTCTGGGGAAATTTGTGGGGATGGGGAGAGGCTTAAGTGTCTATAGCCCAAATGATTATTATTATTTATTAGATGGTAACAACAGAACCAAAGCTATTTTGACCACTACACTAAAGTATGTAAACCTTTATATATTTTGTGTTATTTTACTTATCAATTTATTTTGTTCTGATGTCTTGTGTCTGTAGCTGCTTTTGGTGCTCCGATAGGGGGTGTCCTGTTTAGTTTAGAAGAAGGATCCTCTTTCTGGAACCAGTCTTTAACATGGAGAACGGTAAGAAAAAATAAACTAAAACACTCCTTTCTTCCTTTCTATTTAATTTTACTGATCTACTGTAGATATTTAAACAAATCTACTTAATTTTAAGTATGGCAATATTTATTTCACAAATTTTAATTACCCTAGTGATTTTGCCCATTGAAAAAATAACACCCTCTGATTAGGTAGGTTTACCATGCTAAATTACTAGGGAGATCTACCTAGAACTACAGAGTAGCAATAAGTAATTGCTTCTTTGTTATGATGTTAGTTTTACAGTAATTAAGTAGTATGAAGGTTTATTCTAATTAATGGCTGTACTATCATATATAGAGCATTTCTGACCCTATTCTTGGTAGTATCCCTTGATATGTAGTATTTTTTATATGGTTATCCTTGCTAACTACCTATATTTACCTTGTCTCTACTATTATCTACCATGTTAACAGAGTTGTTTTTTTCAAGGGTGGTGTAAACTTTAGCTTGGATGGAAAATTCTGAATGTGGGTGGCCAGACACATAACTGCCTAGCATGATTACATCCCTGTATGTTATATTGGTACAATTTTTGCTTACTACCAAGCTTCTATTACGTATTTTTTATACAAAGGTCCATTCAGTTGCAGAAAAAGAACAACTATGAAATTTGTGTTATCTAAGGCAGTGTTTCCACAGGAATTTTGGATTATCCGATAAAATATCATCCAATCAAATCAATCAAATACAACTGCGCAAACTCATTGTGAGTCCACTAACTTCCGGTGATTTTTTGGTGCGAAAATTATCGCATTTAGGTCAATTATCGGATAATTACCAGAATATTATCAGATAATTATTGGATAATTTTTTTACGTTAGAATTGGTTAAAGACCCGTTTCTGCAGCGCTTTTATTCTGATAATTTTTATTGTAATAATTTATCGGATGCTTGTTTTTACTTTGGAACACGGCTTTCGTAAAAACATTATTTTATTTATTTTAGCTTTTTTTAAATTTTTTTTCATACAGTTTTTCTGTGCTATGTCAGCTACTTTTACTCTAAATTTTATTCTGTCTGGAATCAAACTAAATAACTGGGGTGGGGTGAACCAGCCAGGTCTTATCAACTTTGGCATATTTGAGGTAAGTTGGATCTTTTAAAAAAAATGTTTTTGTTTTTTACAAACTTTTCTATTTTATTTTTTAAAGAATTCCATTTGAATCCACATTGTAAAATCAGAAACTTAGAAACTCATACTGCTCATTTCCTTGAGTTCTTGAACAGCTTTATGTAGGTCATTGCCTCTCTCTACAAAATAGTATCAGTGCCAGATACAATCCTGTGACATTTCCACAAAGATTGAGAAATGATTTTACACTGTATCAGACATTGCAGGACGATTCTGTTTAACTACATCTGGTTTGAAGATATGATAGTGTAAATTTTATGTTTTGACAAACCAAGCAATTTTGCTGACTTGACTGACAGTCCAACCACCTTCAGCGGAGGTCATCTGAAGAGTGACAGCTCCTTTGTTAAGCAATCTGCAATAGGGTATCAAAAATATTCCGGAATGTGGGTGTTAACACTGCTATCCCCATTCATCACTCAAGAAAATGCTTGTAAGACCCAAAGACCATGTGGAGAGCAAAGCCATTATTAACTGTGTGAAATACCATACAGGAGTCATTGTACATACATTGGGGAGATTGGGAGAATACTGGGGACAAGATTGATAGAACACCAGAAGGAAACAGGAAAAAAATCAATAACAGAGGATGAATTATACTTGCCAGTCTCACAAAGATTCCCTATTTAAGCGGAGGTCCAAGTCCCAAAATCATGCCTCGTTAAGGTGTTCCATTATTAAGTTTCTACACACTAAGCACACCTCATTTTTTTGTTAGCTTATGTCCATTGGAAAAATAATCACGAGGTGTGCCGTTGCAAATTTACTTCCATGACCCTCAAATCCAAGATGGCGTCCAAAATGGCC
>JAOTQE010006503.1:0-11206 GCA_025631205.1 Nesometra sesokonis
TCTTGTAATTTGAACTATCCCCCCACTTAGCAATTTTCGTGTATTTCACCAATAATTATGATAGGTAAAATGAATCACAAAAATTCTGAAATAGGGCTGAATATACTTTTTATGATAAACTAAAACATATAAGGAAGATAATTCTTTTGGGTGAACCTGCCCTTTAACAGCTGCTGTATACTTACATCCATTGTCTGGAGCATTTCTTCAAACACTTTTTGTCTTTCTCCAATGAGAGGTAAGAAGTTATCTTCAATCACAACTAACACCCTGTCTTCTGAGCAAACACCTGCTTCCAACAATGAATTCTAAAAGAATTTGAAGAGAAAATAAATTAGATTATGTTACATTGCACTTTTTGACTTCCTTCTATGGTAATGATACAAAAGATATTTTTCACAAATGGTGCTTCTTTTAAGACAGTGGTGCCCTTCAAAGTTAGGTCACAAATGGTTTAGCCCAAATTGATCACTATTATTATATCAACATTTATAGAGAATCATTTCAAAGTCTTAGGTACAAAATCAATGACACTATAGTGGGCTGAAAAAAGTTTTGAGCAATTTTTAAATTGGTCAACCAGAAGAACAGTGTTTAGTGTGTGCAGGAAGTAGGTTCCAGAATGTTGATGCTGGAACCGTAAACATTCTATAACCAAATCTGTAGTGACTGTACAAGAAACAGAGAATGAGAAACATCAGATGATCTAAGAGAGCATCCAGGAACACATTTATTAATTGATGGATTTAAGCAGGTTCTTTAAAAAGAAGTGCTTTAAATGTGAGAAGTATAAATTTAAATTGTATGCGAATGTCAATGGAGAGCCAATGAAATTCGTGGAGAACAGGTATGGTGTGAGAGCAACGATCCTTGAAAGTAGTGATATGTGCAGCCAAGTTATGAAGTCACAGAAAACTGTTTATTTGAAATTTTGGAAAGGCATAAAATAGAGAACGGCAATAATCAAGACGAGAAGAGATAAAGGCATGAATGATAGAAGAAATGGTACAAATAGATAAAGTATCAAATGTGTGTACTATTGTATTATTACACTCACCTTGTGTTTCTCCATTTCCTCTAGACAACATTGGCAAATACGTTCATATTCTTCATGCATTTTGTCAAGATATGCAACATGAACTTGCTCAATCTGCTTGTTGACGACTCCTATTTCTTTATTCCACTGGTAAACAGCAGCTTTTGTAGAAGTTGGTGGTTTCATTTGCCTATGTGAAAGTAAATACTCAAATAAAATTAGGAATGCAAAATACTTATTGTTTTTAATTTTTTAATTGTTTATCAGCAAAGTGCACATTCAAATTTGGATGTGCTTATTATTAAATCGGAATGCTTAAGAAAAATTTCCAAGTTATTCAGGTATTAGGTGCACTTGTTCATATGGGTCATTTATTCTTGCCAGTATGCTACACTTATGACAAGGCAGAGCTAAGATGGTAATGTAGTTGTTACGTAATATAGTTCAATCTATAAAGCGCCTTATCCAGTGGCATCTCAAGGCACTGTGAACCAGATGTTATACCTTCATATGACATTCTGCACAACTAAGGGTCACGTCATGTCCTGCTGCCCGATACAGGCGCTCATTCATTTGTCCACAGCAGGGGATGTATGGAACAGTACACTGGGGTAACCCCTATTCATCTCAAAAGGTTTACTGGGTTCTTTATAATGCACATGAGCCATTGTGTACACTGGGCCTATGGTTTATAGTCCTTATCCGAGAAGACATGTTCCACTACCAAAGCCCTGGTACGAGCAGGCCTTAAACCCAAGCTATTGTTTTTGTTCATGGTTCCCCTGCCTTAACCACTTAGCATACAACCCCAACATGGTCTAGATACTTACCTGAGTGACTGAATGAGCTTTAGTCTTTTTGTATTTAGTTCATCTTGCTCTTCTCGTAGCTGTTCAATAAACTCATCGACCTTTACTGGCTTTGTCACGCTCTCACTCTTCATGTAATTCCTTTAAAAAAGTGTTAATTTTACCATAAAATATTTGAAATAATTAATTTTTTTATTAAAAAAATATGTCATTTCTTTCTTGCGAATGGTCATGCATGAACTGTTTAACAGGCCTTACGGCTAAACTAAAATAAGTGAGTATGGGACGTCAGTAGCTCCTTACAATGTATCAAGTAAAAGTGAATATACCAACTGTAAGGCCTGTGAGATAGGCTAGCCATGCCATGCCATGCTAGCCATGCCATGCCATGCCATGCCATGCCATGCCATGCTAGCCATGCCATGCCATGCTAGCCATGCCATGCCCTACAATTTCCAAATTAATGGACTGAAAAATAAAAGCAAAGATTGCTGAGAATAACTTGATAAAAAGGACAATTGAAACTTACTGGAATTCCCTGACGGCAACATCCGTGTTCAGTTGTCTCCAATCCTCTAGTCGTCCCTCCCATACGTGATAAAGGTCCTTCTCACGTTCTATGTCTGCCTTTGATAAGCGAGCGTATAGATTACTGTAAGCGCATCTATTGTGGAGGACTGTTTGGTTGATAATCTGTGATTCTTTCTCAATGAATCTGGCAACATCAGGAGACATCAAGTGGGCTATACTCTCAAACGATTCAGCATATGACTTGAGAACTGATTTAATCTAATATCAAGAGAAAGAAATCTATGATATGTGTGAGGTCTCATCACAAAATGAGTCACATTATAGGTGACATCAAATTGAGGTAATCACCAAATTAGGTCTAAAGTCACATTTTTGTGAAATTTAGTTTTAATCAATTATTAACACTACGGTACTTATATTTTATAATATAATTTTTAGTTTAGTTTTCTGAGATTTATCTTTTAATTGTTTAGTTTTAAATTGCTTTATGGAGAATTTTCTTAAAACCATCCCTACATCAAAACTTCCAATTCTCATATCTTGGGATATAGTTATTTAGTGAATGTCATTTAAAATGTAGATTACAACTTATAGTATGCTCTATTAGAATGTATCAATAACTCAATTTTGGATTTTCCTACCATGACACTCACATTCTTTCTCCCCTTTAGGAACATGGTTGAATTGGCAATGGAAGAGACCATGGTCATATGAATCAACCCATGAGCCTAAAAAATACACTGTATACACAGCATTCCACCACCAGTCTAAACAAGCCAAAGGAGATACCCTCTTATGGTTCTGTGTATATGTACAATGGACATACCATCTTCAATCGCTGGTCCTCATAGCTATTAAACTGTTTATCCAATTCAACAATCCATGATCTACGATGTTTAGACTGTTCAGCAACATCTCCCCACAAGTCATTTAATCCTTGCAATGTGTAATCACGCAAATCCTATCAATAAATAAAAAGGGGGTTAAATTTATGAAATTTTTAAAATTTAAGTTTATCCTTATGACAAACCAATGCTGATATTCAGCATCAGCCTGATTAGTGACTCATTGATAGTGTAATATGTCTCAGATATTTGCAGTGTTAAGACTTTTCAATATTCAACCCAGCTTGATGTGTGGTGTTATGGTACTTACAATAATAATAATATGGGACTTTTATATAGCGCTTATTGCCAAGGCCTCAAGCGTTTCACAATTATTTACACATAATATGTGGAAAATCCATTACATAAGGTTATAGGTGACATTTGTACCTCCAAGGTACCCATTTTTACTCCTGGGTGGAGAGAGGCAACATGGATAAAGTGTCTTGCCTAGGAACACAAGCAGCTGAACAGAGTGAGTCTTGAACCCCAACCTCGTAATTAGAAATCTGAAACCCGCTGACACCAACTGTTTGCAGTTTGAAATGCTATGAATTTATCAGCAGATGCTGAAACACATGCATGGCTTCAAAAGTGTTTGCCAACATACTTATTCATTTGGCCACTCAGGCCATTTATAACAAACGATGATCAAAGAAAATTTAAAAAGTAAGATAGTACCTCATCATCCTTGATTTGTGACAGCAACCTTTCAATAACTGAAAATAAAAAAAGGAAATGTTACTATAAAAGGTAACTACTAACCACAAAAAAATTAAAATCCTTATCAATTGCTATTTCATCCTTGCTTCAAATGGATACAATTTGTTAAAGAGAGAGAAAAAGTAATTTTAAATGTACATTATGAAAATGTTTGTATAAATAAAATCACATCATATAATCAGTGGTTGAATGGGTGGGGGGGGGGGGGGTTCAAAAGATTTCATGGCAACCTTCAAAATTGTTTAGGGACACCTCCAGTAAAAATGTAATCATGGAAAATGGTTGCAATAAAGGGAAAGGGGCATTCAACAACTACATTCATATTTTTTTGGCCAAATTTGACCACCTACCTCTATTTGTACTTTCAGCTTGACCACCCCACCCTCTCCCACCAATGTACATACTCAATGCAGTTTTTCTCAGTCATTAAGACAATTTTGTAGTTAATCTGTGTACAATATGCATACACAAAACCCACCTTTTTACTCGTAAAATTTAAAAAAAGTAATTGTCACCTAGTAGGACTATTCAAAAAGCAGGTTTTCCCAAATAATGGATTTAGCCATCAAATTTACCCGTAAAATTACAATTTAATAGTAAAAAACATTGTTTATTGGAACATAATTATGATATAGTTTTGACTCTCATAAATTTTTGGCCCTCCTTTACTCTTTAGTATTACAGAAAATAAAAGAAAGCTCCTGGAGGTATATAGATATTTGGAGTTGGGCCAAAACCAAACCAAAAGTCATACATGTCAATTTATGTTTATAGACAATTTACCAGTATAATTTTTTCAATTAGGAGAACACTGGCAGTAGGTAAAAATTGGGTCATTGAGGTACTGTTAACCCTTACAAATGAACCCTAGATCCACCCATACAAACTAATATAAAACATTTTGCATGGCTTTCACTTAAAATAAATAGAAGTAAAACTGTATACCTTTATCATTCTCTTGCATTTTGGCTATAAGTTGTTCTCCAGTTTTAGTAATCTGTGGTTCAAGGTCCTAAATAATAATAAAAAATAAATTTAATAAGGTCTTCAAATGGTGTACTGTAAATAATAATGTAGTAAGATTCATATGTTAAGTTTCAAATATCATGTATATGATACAATACGTCTTTAGTGTCATTTCAACAACAGTGATTAAAGGAAATTTGATAAAAGTTGTAAAATATAGAACAATTAATAAACTGAAATATAACAACCAATATTATAAGACTCATATGGGTGGGTGGGATGTTTCAGAAACAAGTAGAGACTGCCATGACAAACAAGGAAATGGGAAATAAAAAAAATATGCAAAGGTGAACCAGGTAATTCAAACAAAAAGGAAATAGTTGTCTGTATGCCAGTAGATCACAATGAATCTCTTAATTACTTAAAAAACTCCCAGATTTCTGTGATGGTTTTGTTTCATCCAATCCATTCACCTGATCCTCCCCACCCTCATTTTCTTACTTTCCTACTAGATTGGTTTGGATCTTAATAAATTACGAGATGCCAAAGTCCAAATTGACCAAGACTCAAATGGGGCAAGACATGGCAAAACCACCAAGTTGTCGCAATGGGAAAAAATGGAGTTAATATTACAAACCTATTCAACAGTTTATAAGCTTTAAAATGAGGGGCCAATTGTCAAAACCAGACACCTTTATACAAGTTTCTTTTTTATTTCTTTATATTTCCTGTTGTTTATTAGCTTATTTCTCAGTACCTGTGCGACAACTAGGTGCCATGTCTTGCCTCAAATGATGCAGAACAAGTTTTTTTTTTTAAACCTTGTCCTGGTTAATGATGGCATACAATTTATAGTTCAGACAAGACTTGTTCCTTCACCAGAATTAGGCTGTCATAAATCCATGGATTTATGACTGGCTAATTAATCATTTCTTCATTCTACCCGATATGTGTAGTACTTCTTTCTGCTGTGTCAGCTAAGTGAGGGAACTAAGGCTCACATGGTCATAGTTAATCATGGTCATATGCCAAATACAACCAAAATGGGTGGTTAACATATAATTATTAATTTTAATCAATTCTTATTTAATTTAGTGTATTAAATAATAAGTGTTTAATTAGAATCATTAATTGTTCATACAGCCATTCTACTTCACTTACTTTAGCAATAAGTGTCAACTCCTGATGGAGGTCTTCCACAGCTGCTACATGTCTCAGTCTTCTGCTTTCGGAAATCCTGTCTATTATATCAGAGCCAGACTTCTCAGTACCTAACCAAAAGGAAAATAATAATGGTAATGGTGTACATTTATATACATGCCAGTATCAATTTAGAAGATGCTTATGGCGCTGTGGACCAGATGTTACACATTCTTATGACTTTCTACTCCCCTAAAGGTCATGTCATGCAGCCAGTACTGGGTTGTACTTGCGCTACTTCAGCTGTCCACGGCAGGGGTCATGCATGGACCAGTACACCGCGGTAACCCCCTACTCGTCTCGAAATATGTACCAAGTTCTTTAAAGTGCACATATGCTGTTTGTGTACACTGGGCCTACAGTTTATAGTCCTTATCCGAGAAGAATTGTTCCACCTTCGGAACAATGGTGCAAGCGGGCCTCGAACCTGTGCTGTTGATTATGCATGCTTCACGGTTCCCTGCCTTAACCGCTCGGCCATACAACTCGTAAAGATAGTATTTGGTAAATAAATGGCACAAGAAGTGAAAGAAAATTTTGAAACAGTTGAACAAACTAGTGGTAGTCACTGCCATAAACTGTACATACTTGCTGTTGTCAACGTAGCAAAAGGGCGTGATTAAATTGATTAGTTATATATTGGGCCACATATTATTCTTAGTAGGTGTCTCTATAAAACTGCATATGTGAGTTATGTACTAGCCGGTCTGTGCACCTTAAATTGCTGGTAAACGGAATGCAGTTGTATGGGTTTGATATTCTTGATAGTATAGGTTTACGGTAATTCTCTAAGCTTCACGTTGCTACTTTTTCATTGTTAAGCGCATTGAGGCTATGCATATTGCGCTATAAAAGCCTAAATTATTATTATTATTATTATTATGTGGCAGAGCCAAAACCAAATGAGGCATAAGTCGCAAATGCTAGTTTTCCACAATAAGCAGAAATTTTAAAATGGTCATTTTTTTTTGTAATTTTATTATATTTCAAAAATATACAATTTGTACGTTTAACTTTCATACTACCTTAACAATTTTCAGATATATGATCAAAAAATATTTAAAAATTGCCATTTAAAATGACCTTGCTTAGTCAATGTATACTGATAAACAATTTTCAAATGAAGTTTTCTCAAAACTTACATTTTAAATGTTCGGCTTTGATTTTTCATAACTTTGCAAGGAAACATCGTATGAAAATTACTTATTGCAGGTTAAAGATAATAATGTGTAGCTTTATAGCCGATTTTAATTTTCCAATTTATGCCTCATTTGGCTTGGTCCTGCCACATTTTGGGAATATCAATTTGATGGTAGTTCACCGATTTAGTTGTCTAAATGATAAATATATGGAAGTTAGGATTAGAATCGGACTCACTAACCATCACTAAGATGGACAATTTTGATTTGTATTCATTACATTTAAGTGAATGAAAAATGACTTTTGCTATGACATTGATTTATTCTATTCAATTGTTGAATTGCATAACTTTGAAGCTAAAGCACAGAAAGTGAATTGCCATGGCAAAATATGAAAGACAGAACAGAACTTACTAAGGACATCACTAAGTCCTCTGACATCTCTTGCTGCTGTCACATGTTCAGGTTCAATTGATGCTTCTATTGATTTCAAAACTGCTTGCCTTGAATAATAAAAAAACACAATTCATCAGAAGAAAATTAAATAAATTAATACTATACAAAAACAACAAAAAATGTGTCACATGGTCAAACAATAACACCAACAGGAAAGTATTGTCATAAGAAACACACATGCCAATCTCAAAGACCTACTTCTGACAATGCAATCACTGTGATGGTGGTTAATAAATTTGACAACAGACAGATGGACAGATGGGTTAAAAAAAAATATTTCACCGGTCATCTTATATGGGAAATAAAAAAAATATTTACAATGATTACTCAACAAGGCAACAATAACCATTTTTTATTTTCCAACCAAGAGATAAGGTATCATCAAGAAAAATTAAAAACGAAAAAAGATTCATAAAAATAATTAAGGTTAATTGATATAGAAAACAGAGATACGTCAAACAATTATCTTTGTATTTCAAACTAAGGTATTTTAAGTTATTTAAAACTAAAATTGAAATTAGTCCTCAACTAATATATATATATTAAATATTTAAATCATAGGAACATTTTTACTAAATTCTGCTTGGGTGTTCTTGATTTAAAAATTGAAAAGGGCAGATGGAACAAAGGTCCGGTAGAAAATCGTATTTGTAAATTAAGTAATATGAGATCAGTTGAAGATGAATATCATTTCCTTTAATTTTTCCATAGTATAAAGACCTAAGAAATATGTTTTTACCTAATTTTTATCACATGTACCCAATTATCTATAAATTAAAATTATTAATGTATAATGTTAACCTTACGAAAAAAGATTTTGAACTACAGTGTATTATATTTAAGTTATCTAAAAATTGATTTTTTTAGCAACACAGAATGTATAAGAAATAAGATACAAGGACCTAAAGGCCTATGTATGTATAATGAAAATAAACTCACCAAAGGAGGAATGAATGAATGAATAAATATGTTCTAAAACATATACACACCTATACAATACTGGATTCTCAGACTTGTCATCATTAGGTTTACTCTCAATCCACAGCTTTTGTCGGTCATTCAGTGACCTTTCACCCATTTCCTTTCTGTTTTCCTTGACAAGTGGTATGCCATTTCCTGAAGGGACCGTTTTCTTTGCATTTATCTTGGATTTCTCTAATGCATGGACAAGTTGAACCTACCATACAAAACATAATTAAATAATAGTGCTATTATAAATGCTGAGAGGATATGAACCTGGCAATTCTTTGCTGGGTGAATAATTGGATAAATGTTGCAGGGTGACAGAGCAAAGTGTTGGTCAATCATAATAAAATTATAGGTCTATCACAAATATCTTCAATATAGGCCTAGATCTAATCGAATAGCAAGAGAATGACTTCCACATCAAAACAACAAAAGATCACTTCAGCTTTACTAGTAATAGTTTTTTCAATGTCTTTAATGGAATTGCCAATGTATGCCTCAATTTGCTATAAAGCATTTATTTATATTTAATATTTAGTATTACAATGGATTCCCATGACTTTTCCATGAACATTAACAGTTTCAAATTGTTTCTGATGGTCACAGGGCACAGAAAGCAAAAGTAGTTTCCCATATTTGAAATCCTGTGGCCTGATGTTGTCAGCCAATCCACCCATTTATTGAATAAATAAAACATACACTAAATGAATAAATTGTTTCACCTACTAAAGAATTGTTTTACTACTTTTAATATTTACATAAAGGTGAATAAAGGCTTTTATAATGCCAAATTTGTTTACTAAAATTAGTAATGCCACCTAGCTGGTTAACAATTTTTCCATTATTCACCTGGCAGACAAGTAAATTAACTGGTTTCTATAAGTGTAACTGTATAAAATGTCATCTAATCCATCTAGTGGAGGGGTGTATAACCCCTACGTTCATGGAAAATAGATCTGAACAATAATAATAGTGATGATGAAAATGGCGGCGGTGAAAATGGCGGCGGTGGAAATGACGCTAAGTGATGATGTGATGATGATGATGATGATGACAATGTTTTTGATGATGATGATGATGATGATGATAATGATGATGATGATGATGATAATGATGATGATGATAATGATGATGAAAACAATGATAATGTCTTTTGATGAGGATGATATAATTTTTAACAAGACGATGCAATGACTGATGTAATTGATAACAAAAATTACCTCTGCATCAAATATCTGCCTGTACACTTTACCACTTGGGATCACCTTACAAGGTGGCTGTGTTTCAGCCATTGCTGTTTTCTTCAGTCTAAAATATATAAAAATACAAGTACTGGTAAATTAATATTAATTTTCTTCAAAGAAAAATCTAAATTAGGGTCTAGGCCTATACTATTCCACAGTGCCTTTAGACTCTTCTGTATGACGTTGGAATGATACACCACACTATATTTTGCAGTTACCCAACAGGCCTAGCCTTGAGCCACAATACAAAATCTCACCACCGGCTGAGACCACCAGAGAAATTGCATGAAGGACAAAAATATACATTTTAATAAATGTTTTTTAGATATTGTTGAAGTCTCTAGGCCTAGAGATAGATGATTCATGCCACCGCTCGATTGTGTCTACTGTTGTAATACTGTGATTGACACAACTATGAAAATACAATCGAGCAGCAATCTTTCCAAAATTCATCTATATTTTTCAACAATTTCTCAATGAATATAAGCTTTGAAATGTAGCCAGCTTTAAAAACATTTTTTTCAAGCAGCTTTTAATCAGTAATGCACTTGTCAATTGTATTTCCAGACCTTGGGTACGCGGGGATGGCCGGGACTTGCATCAAGTTGCATTATTTCAATGTTGCAACACCCGGCTAACTCCTGGCTAACTCCTGGTCAGGCCGAGCAATAATAATGTGGAAATCCCCGGTGAAGTCCCCAACCAGCCGGGCAATTCTTGTTTGGTAGTCCCCGGCCAATTCGCTTCCCGATTGGCTTAGAAGCCAAAAGGTACTGGGTGTGAAAAGCAGAATTTTTTGCCTCAAACAAGACATCCATTTAAAGAAGCCTATATGAAGAGAAACTATCTAATGTGGCTGTTGAGGTCGCCTAGACCAGTCTAACTTCGGCTTGATATGGTAGAGAAGGTTTGGTATTAAAGAAGACTTTGACTGTACACTATAAATATTTTTATATAAGTGTTTATATGTTGTAAATGTGTTTGTTAAATTTGTATGACTAGTAATTACAAATTGTAAGTGAATGCTGCGAGGCAAATCCTAGAACATGCCCCCGGACTCCCCTAAAAATTCACCCTCTACCGGCCCCCATCTGCCCCCCTTTCCAAAAGTCTGTATCCTCCCCTTCTTGCCTGGGTTATTATTATCAGATTATCGGATCCATTAACATATTTAGAAATAAACATGGTCAATTACTATTAGCGTAATCTAACTAATTAAGCGGCTAAGACATGTGGCCCTCTATACGTTGTG
>JAOTQE010006514.1:0-11206 GCA_025631205.1 Nesometra sesokonis
ATACCGAAATACATGTTTGTGTAAAGTACTCCACTTCAAACGCGTTTTTCTCGAAATGTTGATTTACGTGATATTGAAGTTTGTGCCTCTTCGTGGTGACGGTGACAATATGAGGCATATGTGGATTCCTGGTTAACAGGTTTTTTGCTCGGTTTTCAGTCCTTCGATCTTATGTGAATTCTTGGTTAGCAAGTTTGTTGCTCGCCTTCCACTCCTCAGATCTTTGGTTCAAATCCCCTTTGGCACCAGTTTCTTTGCAATCAAGTCAACCAGTGGTGGTGCCAGCGGGTGAGGGGCCAGGACAAGATTGACCACTTTTGTTGGGGAAAAGCAAAAAATGAAAATATTGTATAACCGCCCCTAAAAACAGAAAATAGGCAAAAAATTGGGGCAAAAACGGGGAAATAACGTGTTTTTTTTTGCTAATCAAACCCAAACCGGTAACCACGCCCACCCGGATCCCCCGAGTTGTCGCCCTTGTCGGGGAGATCCTGGCGCCACCACGGAGATCAACTCCATTCTCTTAATACTTATGAGACCTAATAATTGGTGTAGAACATCATGTGTATGATCATCTTACCAAGGACTTGTTTGCTATTGTAGGTTGGTGCATTCGAGCTAAATCCTTGGCCATGTGGCTAAATAAATAAAAATAACATATTTTAAAATACTTATTTTAATAACTTGTTTCAGCAGCAGCAGCAGCCCCAGCCGGTCAGCCACAGCCAGCTGCTCAACCAGCTCCAACTAGCCAGCCCCAACCTGCTGCGGCACCGACAAGCCAGGGAGCAGCGGCAACCGGTGGACAAGACTACAGCGCTGAATGGGCCGAGTACTGGCGTCAGCAGGGGTATTACTATCCTCAAACACAAGGAGGCCAGGCACCACAACAACAAACACAACCACAGGTATGCAGCTGTTTTAATCTACCAGGTTGTATGACATCAACTGCTTTGTAAATCAGAAACCAGGATGTTATCCTTAACTCAATCATGAAACTATTCCCTTTGGCCTTAATGTAAACTTGCCAGTTTCTTTATCCTCCGACAATTTCACCTCTTTCCATTTGGCTATCTGGCGTTCTGTTTTATCTTCTCTGTAAAAACATCTTGGCATTAAATGAGTGCCGAGTGTGATACTGATGTTAATTAAAACAATGGAAAATGCATTTGATGCTGACATTAAACAAGACATGAAGTGTACAAAAAAAACAAATTACTACAGTATAGAAAAATATAATATATACATTAACAAGTACTGTATACAGAAATTGTTATAAATGAAAAGGTACGGAGAAATTATCTTGTTGGCAAATTAAAAATATAAATGCCGTATATACTATTGGACTGACAATGTTTCTTATTTTGTTTTACAGCCACAGTATTAGACGCACCGTGACCTTCTACAATCAACAAAACAGGTGAACTTTATCCTCTTTTAGACTACCTTTTCTGTCTTTGTTACTTGTTTATTTGCATATTTCATTTCTATCTATATTTTGCAATATTGTTTATCACCATATAAACATTCCTACAAAACATAAATGAAGTGTTTTACACTGTTTTTGTTCACTTTCTAACAACTTGCTTCATTGATATTGCCAGTGTTTTAATACAATTTATGTAAGCCTGCTTTTATATGTAGATCTTCTCTAACCAATCATTTTTTTTCATGATCCTACCCATCCCCTTGTGAATTTTGTGTATTTACTGCTGATGTATGAATTGGGTGGTTATAAGGTTTGTGTGTGTATAGAGAGGACGATTTTTAACATATTGTGTACTAGTGTTGATGATCAGATTGTAGTTTTAACCTTTCCAAATGGTATACAGAGAGAAAGATGCTTTTTATTATCAGGTAGGTTTCTGTGGTTTTGAGCTTTGACCCTTGCCGATACAAATATAAAAGTGATGAGGTTGTGGTCTGTATGTTTTAAAAATATATAATTTAAAATAATTTGTGATTTGTGTTGCCCAGTGAGACTGATGATGTATTAGCATTCTATGAGAGTGGCTTGAATGTATATACTGAGGTACTGGTATGCTATATGTGATTGTGATATTTCATTTATTTTGCCTTTCTGATAATCGTAAGTGATTTCGATATTTGATTGAAATCTAATCATGGGGTCCATCAATTTACTTAGTACAGTTCAGTTGCATTGTCCAATATTGTTTAAAATTAAAATTTTTCACAATTTGATGGATGCATATATATCTTAAATTAAACTTTGCTTTAGAATTTGTTTTAGAATTAAAAATGTTGTTCATTTATGAATTTCTAGATATCAACATACTTTGAAGTAAATATTTTTTTTTTATTAACAGTTATTTCACCAGGAAATACTTTTCTAATAATATAATATGATTGTTATAAAATAATATTGTTGATAATGATGATATGAATTCGTATTAATAATAATGATTATATTATTACAAAGAATTAAATAGTAATTATTTGAGTATAAAAAAGTACTTTAAACAATGAGGTTTCTGTTTATAAGCATCGTGTTTTAAATCATTTTCTTTATTTTGTGGTAGGTTTTTTATTTGTTAATTTTTTTAATTGTGAACTGTTTTTTTTATATCCATTTGATAGTTTGAACCTTCATATTTTTCAATCCAGTTCTAGCTGTTTTTTCTCCAGGATGAAACCAACAAGTCTCAGAAAATAATTCCAGTTATCGGCATCATAGTCTAGGTTATGCAAATGTTCAGATTATTCTATCCAAAACGATATAATTTTAAAGATTTTATGACACAGATTTTAAAATACTTAAAAATGTTTTCAGATTTTTTATTTAATATTTTTTTTCTGTTCTAAGACAAAACGTGTTGCTTTTATTTTCATAAAGTCAAATGATATAAACTACTTTAAAATTGGTTAAGTTAATGGGTATCTTATGACATAAGGCACCCGTTAATATGTACCTGATTTTCACACATTATATGCATGTAGCTAATATAGGCTTTTTCTACAATGAGAATTGCACACAAGGGTTGTTATCTTATCTTTCATTATAATTCAAAAGAAATAATCAATATCATTGATATCATGTTGTTAACACAATTTAAAATTATACTCCAGCTCTTTATTCTAACAATTTTGAAACCACATGTATTTGTAATAATTTTATTTGATATTGTATTTTGACAAGCATTATGCTTTTAGCATTTTCCTTGTTATGGCAAAAGTTATAATTACTCGCATTTTCACCGAGTTATCCACCAAATTAGAATGCCCCCCCCCCCAAAAAAAAAAAACAATGTTTACAATTAAAGTGTAGATTTAAATATATTATATTAAACAATTAGGTGCCTTGAAAAATTTTCGTAAATGTTTTAATTTCATTTTATGCATCCCTGATTGACGAAGCTTTACGTTTTTGACCTCATCTTTGTGGAGTGAAAACAGTCTACCTGCACAAGTCTTTTGTATGCCCTACTATTTTGTTTATAAACAGAAGATTTGTTCTAGGTCAATAAAAGCCATAAGCTCGCATGTATCAGTGTATTGTTGTACCATTCATGCCTGGATAAATGAGGTTGTTATTCAAAGGAAATACCTCTCAGGGTTCGTGTTTGAACTTGATTGGACAAGATATATGCTATTGCTTAAGCTAGACACGTTGGTGCGCTTTGCGAAGTAAACAAAACAGTCTAGGCCCTACTGATTATAGAGAAAAGCAGTTTGTAGAGTTGTTGAATTACTCATACCACAAGTCATACATGAATATGGGTGGTCTATTCAACAGCTAATTTCCCACGTGTCACACATTTATCAAACCCTTTTCGTGGTAAATTTTTGACCAGGCGCCTCTAGTACAAAGGGGATTAAGTTATGATGATAACAGGGTGTGCCCCCAAAAAAATAAAAAACTACGCCTCCCTCTGTTTATACAATCTGACTCATTGTTCATTAATTTGGAATTGGCGCATTACCAATGTTTTATTATTAATAGAAATAATAATTTATGTACTACATCTGTCGTTGTTTTGTTATTCTCACTGTATATATTTATTAAATGTAGGATAACCTACATAATATATGTGTGTTCTTGTTATAGAAGTTATACGTATACACACACGGAAGTTTCATACACAAACTCATAATTTACAGATGAAAGAAACAAACATGACCACACACGGAAAACAAAACATTCATATACAACACTTCTCAATTGTAAAATTATTATAAAATTATTTTTTAAATATTCTTAAAATTTTGAATCAAGAAAATGTTTTACTTGCACTTAAATGAATGTTAGGTTTTGAAGCATTCTGTTTAGCCTGTGCATACATGTATATGCCTTATCCATAGGAACAGTGTGGTGCAGGTATTGCAATGCTTTCACTGCTGTAAGTATATCAATAAATAAACATGTTGAAAATTCTTGCTAAAATAAAAATGACCATGATTTAGATAAATTTGATTTTAAAAATATTGTATTTAAATCACCCTTTCTTTTAATTCTATACATGTTATGCTTTTATTGATAAAAATGTCCATCCATGCTTCCAATGTTGAATTTAAAATGTTTTTTAAATATCAGAACATATTTATTATCTTATATTGTTTTATGAACTCAATTTCTACAAAGATAATTAATATTTGAGATATATTTTTGCCATTTTTATTATGAATACTCTCTCCATGTGCAATCATACTCTCAATGTTTTGAATATATGTTTTTATGTACCAATAATTATCAGATAAATTTTACATTCTACATTTTATTCATATTAATTATTATGATGCAATATATGTTTTTAATGATGATAATTGAATAACTTATTGAATAACCCCATTATTGTTGTAACATATCTTCATACATAAATTGGTGACACAATCGCGCTATTTATGCCTATATTTTAAACATTTTGTATGTATATACAATTATGAATTTATATTTGATTTTATTATAAAGCAAGGATAGATAGATTATTGTTTTTTTTCTATTGTTTTATTTATATTTGCCTTGGATGATACATATTGATAGATAACTTATCTTAATGATTTACACTGTTTTTTGGCAAATATTTTGTGAAGAGCACAGAAATGCTCCCTATTTCTAACCTGTCATGTTTGTCATATTCTTTGTTGAATATCTTTTCATTATTGCTATAAATG
The DNA here is from genome assembly GCA_025631205.1 of Nesometra sesokonis. NCBI lineage: Eukaryota > Metazoa > Echinodermata > Crinoidea > Comatulida > Antedonidae > Nesometra > Nesometra sesokonis. The sequence continues at coordinate 5,131 of JAOTQE010006514.1, forward strand.
ACTTTACTTGTTCAAAATCTTGTTATGCATAGCTTATATTTTACATGATCTGAGGAATAATTTATTGTAATGATTATATGATAATTCTGTATTTGCATTGCTTGGCCTGATTCGTTTTTTTGTTTTTAAACAGAGTGCTAGAATTCTACGGCTTTTCGGTGCATCATTCCAACAGCCCCGATATGCGTCAGGTTTTTGAATATATGGAAATTTCTTATCATAGTTGATAAAAATGCTATATTTTATTTTGATATTGATAAATTTAATGTTGGTGATAATTTATTAGATTGTTTTTTATGCACATGATAATTCACGCAAATGTTTGATATGACAATTGAGATATTTATAAAGTTGATATTCGTAACGATACATCTGTAGGCTGTTTAATGTACATTATACTTTAGCAAACACTGTAGATATTATACAATTACATCAATTAGTTTCCAGCTTGATTTTATAATGTACTCAAAATTTAATAGAAAATAAAATTTGTAATCATATTTTCATGGACTTTCGTACACTTTTTAAAATTAATGTTTGTTTTATTATATTTGCTTTTAATTGAAAGGCATGTCTATTAAGATGATAATTATTTTAACGCCTTTTATTTTTTTTTATCTTGTGAAATTTAAAAGCCTTCTTATACCACTTTGATTAATTAATATCCTATAATATATTTATTATTATCATATACTATATATTTTTTTTGTAAATAGAGTAATGGCATCCCTCCCATCTTTCACCAAACTACGGTTAAGATTAACTAGAATAACTTTATAAATATGACTTAAATATAATTATTTTAAAACAAAATCATACAATGGCATTTATAGATGTGGGCTGGATAAATTTTGTGATTTAGTGCAGGTTGATTGATTATAGGGTTAACTAGAATCGGGAGTAAATTAGCGTTCCTGTATATTTTCATGACTTTACTGTTTTATGTTGTTTATCTGCTATCTTCTGTTTATTATTTTATTATGAAAATATATATATTTTTTTAACATAATGTTGTTATTTACATGTGGTGTGAGGGTTTGTACACACATTACTAATTGAGATGCAATTTGGTAAACTTCCAATATCCAGTGTCAAGTTTTATGATCCAAAGAAGCCAAGATTCCTAAAGGATGGAATTGCAATGTTTATGTACTAGATGTTTCGCTGGCTAACAGCAATGCATAATCATATGTGACGATATGAGAACTTGGGCAGTAATATATGTATGTAGCAGCTCCTTTCAACCATTTCGCCAATAACCAATATACATCTATTACTGCCCACGATCATGATAACAACACTTACGATCATTCATTGTCAGCCGGAGTCAATGTCAAGAACGCAAGCATGCAATTCCATTTTACTATTTTGAATTTTTTTGGATCATAAAAAAGGAAAGTTACTCAATTTTTTGATGGGATTAAAGATATGCATGTGGAAGGTTGTTAATGAATGTGTTGTTACAGGAAGATGTGGTGGTGGTGATATGCTAGTAGATTGCACGGCCCTGTAATACAGTATAGGAATATAAACTTAAGTTTTGGTGTCAACTGTATGGTGGTTCTGGAATGATTGAATGCTTTTTAAATTGGAACACTGTAGCACTAATGAATTATATGATTTAAAGTTTGAAATGATAGTATTAAGTTGAATATTGGTATCACAATGAGATAGTATCGAAAGGGTTTAATACTAGAGATGAAGCAGAATAGTGATGAAGTTTAGTAGTGATGTGAAAATATTAAATTTAAAATATTGTAATAGTAACACTGTGAGGGTGTCATGATGATGATGATGATGATAATAATATTAAATTAAATTAAATTAAACATGATGATGAAATAGTTATCATAAATTTGTTGCGTTATGAAGAAGTTTAATTTTTGATCAAGTTGTGTGATAATGAAATGATAGTGAGATGCTAAACGTTTGTGATGAAGTTGTGTGATGAAGTTAGCCGATGGAGTTGATTGTGTAATGATAAAATTTTGTGATTAAGTAGGAGTGTCAGGAGGCGCTGTGGCAAACCGTTTGAGGGCTGACAGGGAAGTGAGGTACCGTATAATCAATGGAAATAGGACTCACTACAGGATAGACTGCGGGCTTTTTGGCATTTCAAACTGAAACTTAAAAAATGAATTGAGAAAAAATTGGGCTGGAGTCCCACTGACATCAATTTATGCGATGGTGAAGTTGTGTGAGGATGAAGTTCTGTTTTGATGACATGTGATAAGTTTTGCGAGGATGAAGTTTTATGATGTAATGACCTTTGATGAAGTTCAGTGATAAAGTTGTGTGATGATGAAGTTGTGTGATGATGAAATTGTGTGATGATGAAATTGTGTGTTGAAGTTGTATGATGATGAAATTGTGTGTTGATGAATTTGTATGATGAAGTTGTGTGATGAAGAAGTTTAATGATGAAATTGTGTGATGACGTTATGACCAAGGTGTTTAATGATGAAGTTATGAAGTTGTCTGATGATGAATTTGTGGTGTGGCAGTTGTGAGCTAACACTCATTTATGAATATCATGATGTTGCAACGTGCTTATTTTTATATATTTCCAGGCTACAATGGAATTAGAATACGCAGCACACATATTATTGGTTGATACATTGGCTTATTTGAGTCAATGTTTTGATTATCGACGAGTTAAAACACATTTTGAAGTTAGATGACCATCAATTCAGACGTCCACTTTAGATATCAGTGTTTTCAAGTTCAAGTTTAGAATTAATATTAGAAATTAGACTGTGTTTTACCATGTATACTTTAATGTAAATATTTGAACGCAGTGAAGGTAAGGAGTGATGCTTAAAGACTTACTGTTAAATTAATGTTTCCACACTCCATAATAACCATGACATTATTGAATTATACAATTTTATTATGTTACTTTTGATTTTTGTAAAAATGGTATACTGTACTATGATTGCAAGGCGTTGTCTTCCTTACAATGTAGGTATGAATTGTTTAACACAGCTGGACGTATAAGTCTGTGATGTTGTCAATAGTGTAATATTGGTATATTGTGTAATGCGCGATGATGTAGGAAAATGCTTGTTAAACGAACTGTATTAGTACAATTTTTAGTTTAGTACAAGTACCATTAAATTTGAACCTTTTAAATATTGTATGGACTATATTAAAATTATGTAAGATTATCAAAAGGAAGGTTTCGTGTAGGTAAGTATATGTTGTAATAATGTGCTTTTTTATTTCAAGTTTGATCCAAATTGTTACAGTACAGTATTTTATTTCCTTGTAAAATGACCCAGATAGTTACTGAAACCACTAGGTAATAAATGTCTGGAGCCTTTTTTATGTCTGCCTAAAATTAGTCTCTGAATTTAATCATTAATTAATTTGTTGCTGCATCAGGCTGGGAATAATAAATTTACTGTTTACTCAATAACAATGGACTTAAAAAATCATAAAAACTTAAGTGATGCAAAATCGTGTTAACGTTAGAATTTAAAATATTGATTTCGTTATCATGCACCGTTAACTTTACAAGTGTCAATCTAGGTTAAGGTTTTGTCTTATTCAGGTTGCCTTTATATTGTAATATTAGATTTCATTTTGATATAATCCCTCTAGAAAATTTTGGCAACCACCGGTGTGGCTTAAAACATCTGTTTGGTTTAATTTTATTTGTGTTATATTGTTTTATTTTATATGCACAATTCTTTCAATGTGCATGTGATATACATGGTATTTTGCTGTAACCCAACATGCTCAGATAGTGACGGATGTGTGGCTGAAGACAAGAGGATCTAAAACAACGCATAAACCTATAGCAGTTATCTTGTCCTTTATGATTCTTTTGTTTCTGCTTGTAGTTTGATGTTGTATGTTTATGATAATAAAATCTTTTCAATAAATACTGTATACGTCTTATCTAGCCTTCGTTATTTGAAGTCAACATTTCACGGGCGGATTTAGGGGTCGTATCCGGAGACAGTTAAATTGGGCATATTATGCGGAATTTAGACACATTATACACAAATTGATCACATCCATAGTAAAATGTTAGCTTTCCCTATTCGTTATATGCAGATATTAATTACAGTATTATAAATAATAGGCCTAACTTGGCCAAGTCATAGATTTCTCCTCCACCTCCAAGGTGTCATTTTTTAAATAACATTAAAATTATTCTTACATAAGTAAGAATTGTAAATAAAACACTGTATTAATCGTTATTTTAGTCTTTAGAAAAAAAGATACAAGAAAGTAGCCTGCGTGATAAATTTGCGCAAGGTGTCTAAATTTCGCACAGCAGGCATAGGATGTACAGTACGTGATCTATATCAAGTGACCCAAAAAACCTCACTTATTTCAAACTTCACTAGCTGTGGTGTTTCTACAGGTACAAGGCTGACAATTTGGCAATATGTCCATCAGGTTAAAAAAAATGACACTGACAATGTTTTGCATTTGGTACTTTTGTCACATTAAAAAAATATTGAAGTTAAAAAATGATGCTCTAGATGGCAGGTGTCACTTATAGCACAGTTCCAAAATATCCTGACTGCAGAGGTCTTTCCCAGACCACAATGTGTTTCAACAAAAAATTTATAAAACTGAAGGAAAAATAGTTAAGGACTTGGGAAATCTCTGGATGAGGTTAGGCACTGCATTTCTTCATGGAAAAAGTGAAGGATAAAACAAGCATTTGATGTGATTAGTAAAGCAAGCTAAACCTCCTTTCATTCCGGTACGTCAATTTACGACATGGGTTTTTAAAATATTCACACTGACGAAACAGTTCAACTCAAGACCTTTGAACTTTGCCAATTTATAGGCAATAACCAACGGTGTACAATATGTATGCAGATTTTCAAGAAGCTAGTTTTTTGTATATGGGAGTAACAGGTTTGAATTTAGTGACTTTTTTAGACCACACGATAATATTAATATACCTGTCAACTCTCACGCATTGGAGCCTATTTTTGACGTCTCACGCATAAATAAATTTATGTCGCGCATTAGCAGAATTCTCATTCACAAACCATCATATCAATAAATTTTCTCACGTCTGACACAATACAGAGCAGAATACGGTAAAAACCGCCCCCCAAAACACCGATATACAGGACAGAAATGGACAAAACATGGTCAGATGACGTTTTTTTTTTTTTGCTCGCCAGACCGAAATGGGAGAGGATGTGGTTCAGATAGTGGTAGATGGGTAAGTCTTGCGCATTGGAGGCAAAATAACGACAGCTGTACCAGAACGTAATACCCTGTTGTAGTCCTATGTACCAAATAAATATTTAAATAGGCCCTACAGTAGAGTATTTTCCAACGTAAAACATTCAGTTTTAATTCATATTTTCCCACCGACAGAAATGGCCACAAGAGTAATGGCCCTGTCACAACTCACCGTATTGCACAAACGGAGAGCAAAAATGGCAGTCCGTTGATGTACGTTACTTTCCGTTTAGTATCTGTAGTAGTTTCCGGTTTTCCTCCGTCGACTCCGTTACATGACCGGCAACGTCCGGTATGAAGGGTGAGATATTTTGAACATGCACAAAACTTAGACCGGATGTCGACCGGAAAAAAATCGCTGTTACGTATTATCAGTTTCACGTAAGTTTCTCATACTGAAATTCGCCGTCCGGTGATTATTACTCACCGGATTATTACCCGGCAACAAGACGGACGAAACGTACAAGACGGTACCTATACCGAATATTCGACGGACAGTTACGTACCGGAAGCGTAAGGAAATAGAACCGACAATAAACTGATAGGTAACACAAGTTTAACTGAAAAAACACAGGCAAAGAATCGCATCAAGAACGGAAATACACCAAAGATACAGGTTCATTGTATCTTGTTGCTGCGAAGCAGTTAATCCTAATCTGTACAGCAATTTGACCTCTCGGGGTCACTGTTTGTTGGATTATATCGGCCTTAACGCCCTGAACAGTGGAGTTGTGTTCTTTTGTTCTGCCGGGTAAAATCAATTACTCTTGGCGACGTCGGTAGATTACCTATTCAAACAGCGGCCCCGATCGAGTATAAGTATTCAGACAAACGACTCTATTTCTAGGTTGGCAGA